>BQNB010084316.1:8170-28788 GCA_026074375.1 Tanacetum coccineum
CAATGTACAAGCGTTTTACGCATAATTTTGGTATTTTAAAGGTCATTTTGAGTATAAAACAGATATGTGTTTTCACACATATCACCCATAATATAACTTATAATATGGTTGAGAGCCGAGAAATGAGGCTCATGTAGATTATGCATGAATAAAGACACTTGTTGCATAACATGAGACATATATGGTCGAGTAAACGTAAGATACTTAAGAGCACATGCAAGACTATGATATAAAGTAGGATCCTTGATAGGGTCACCATCAACACCCAACTTAGATTTAATGTTAATAGGAGGATGACACGGGTTACAGTTGAGCATATATGCACGCTCAAAAAACTCATTGACGTACTTATACTGAGACAAAAATATAACTGCAGGAGAACGAGCAAAAGAAATTATAAAAATATAGAGAAGCAATAATGTGTTGTAACAGTGTTGTAGGGAAGGCAATCAAAACAAATCCTTAATATATAACAATAAGTAAGCATTATTAGCCCCAACAATGTATATAAACATAGAGAAGTCAAAACTGTATAACCGTAGAGGAGGGGTGAATACGGTTATCTTGACTTCTTCGAAGTTTCTAAAACTTCAAGTCATAAATAACCAAGTGTTGTAATGATCTACTTGATGATGAACACAATAAGTAGATGGATATAAAGAGAGAGAGAGAGAGACCATGATATATACTGGTTGGGATGGAGGTTTATACTAGCTGTACGTCCAGTTGTGAATCCACAACACCTATACTACTACTCTAGTATAATCCTTATGGTGGACTATAAACCGTATTACAACTTCACTCCACCAATATGCACTACGATCGACACGCACTAAGAAGAGCTACTCCCTATGGTATTCCGCCCTTGGATCTACCCCTAAGAACCCGTGATTTAACTTATCCTCTAGGATCACTTAGATCAACTAGGACCACTAAGTGTAACACTAATATCAATCACATACTAAATCAAAAATAATAGAGAGCTAGAGAGATAAAGAGGGTTTAGATAGAGAAAGAAATAAGAGAAAGGAGGTGGATGATTCTTAGAATACATATGAACCAACACCCTCCTAACATGCTAGGAGGGTGGTATTTATAGTGTCTATAGGCCGGACCCTATGTGGGTTTTCTTTGGGCCTTCTTGGGCTGAAACTTAACACTTAATGGGCTCTAAGCCTGTAACTTAGGCCTAATTAGCTTAGCGAATTCCTGTAAACTACATTAATCCTATACAACATTCAGGAATAAATAATGACCATCACTTTACTAAAAACTAGGCTAACAATCTCCCCCTAAGGGGTGGTCATTGTACATATGGCTTCACTTTAGGTGACGTCTTGAATCTTAGAACCTTGTATTCTTAGGAATTCTTTTGAAGTTCCTTTTACATGCTTGTGATCTTGGATGCTGATCTTTATCTTGATAACTTTTGACTTTATCTTGATATCTTGGTCTTTAGCTTTGAGATAATCTAGGATACTTCTTGGTGTGAACGACTTCTTAACCAACATACTCATACTTAGACATCACTTGAAAGCTAACGATCTCCCTCAACATAGATCTTCATCTTGATCTGCTTGCACTCATATACTCAATGTTCTTTGAGGAAAATCTTTTTTATCAGAGCGTGCGAAAGTGTATCTTGAATGTTCATAGCTTTCTTCAATTCTTTGATAGATGCCTTGAATATATCCTTTCTCTTAGAGTATGATCATGTGGCCTTGACGACACTGGAACTGAGGCGAACACCAACATCATTACCTGCATGTATAGGTTAGAAAGAATAACAGATATGGACGAATCATGTCTTTGTTATTCGTCAAAGTTTGGTAGCGTTAACCTTCGGTTCCGTGAGGACCGTTCCACAATATAAATAATGTACCTGTGATCAGGTAGATTCAATTTATAAGAATCTCCTTGACAGGGTTTCCGGTTGTACTAGCCTGTTCACATTACCAGAACGTCCCAAAGCAGACAACTCGATAAGAGTTAATCAGTTAGTAATTGTCTTACTGATTGAGTTGTCAATTTGTTTAGTGGACTAAAATTGATATCCAGTTATCACGATCTTGATTCATATAGAATCTCGCAAGTCACCTACCTTAATGTTTTTTGATGTTGACACTGATAGGATTTCCATTCGTCATTGTGAGTACTAAATGATTTTTAGGAGCCTATGTTGAAAATGAAGGGGACAAGAAGTACAACAAGTACAATGTGTAAGGGAATATGAGTTGTTACGTGAAGGATAAGCTTAGGAAGGTTTATGTAGGAAAGGTTTAAGGTTGTGAAGTTGTGAAGAAAATAATTATAAGAATGTTTAATCAAAGAATTAACTGGGTTGATAATCATATTTCCATAAGAGAGAAAAGAGATGGGAAAATATGATTATGGGATGGTTTAGGAAAGGAGTGTTTAGGTACGTGAAAGGTATAATCATTTGTTGGGTAGAAAGGTTTAACAAATGATTAAGGAATGTTTAGAGGATAATGGATTGTGTAAGAGACATGTGAGGAATACATGTGGGAGTTTGTAAATCATTTATATAGAAAAAGGTAGTAAGGATCAAAGTAAGATTAACCCTCAAATACCACAAACTCAATTAGTCATTTAGACTTTAATCTATGATTATCAACAATGAATTTAATTACTAATCATCTTGATGCAAACAAGTTAAGTGCTTTGCATCTCAAGTAAAGCATATCCCATAACTGGGAATGATGCGTTTACGTAAAGTGACCTTTGACTTAGTTTGACCAATAAGGGAGTAAAACCAGTTACGTGATTAAAAACATCGTAAATCTGGATTAAGGTCAAATGGATACTTTCGTTTAATGGTATGTTGAAAGTATATTCATACTAGGTTTAGACAGAAGTTTTGGCATTGGCTAGAGGCGATTGATAAAAGATTTAAGTTGGAATTTTGTTCAAAACAGGAGGATTCGTTTTTGCTCCTCTCTAAGTCTAAATCTCATTTGAAGTGTTCCCAAATGCTCAAGTATCATGTACATACTTTTATTGAAGTTTTCACATGTGTCGGGTAAGAGGAAAGCCGACAAAACAAAATCTGCAAAATCAGGACAACCCCTGGCGCGCTGACCCACGTGCTAACGCGCCATGAACATAGTTTCCGATTTTTAGATGTTGGCTATAGTTTGTAATTGTAAGTGTTGCGAATGTTTATTTGTCATCATTAAAACATAAAGGAGGTCCTAGTCAATGTTGCACCAACAGTTTGATTATAATCACTATACTGTTTGGTAACAACAGAGACTTAAACCTGAGAAAAGCGCAAATTTGTATTTGTTTGATTTTTTAACAATGTTTTGACTAGGGGTGTCAAAAAAGCCGAGCCGAACCCGCTTAAGCTTATTCGGGTTGTGTTACTTAGGTCAATAGTTTTATTCGGCTATCGGGTTGAAATGTTTGACTAACTCGGGTTCGAGTCGACCCGATTGACCCAAATAAGAATTTTTATTTTATTTTATTCATATTTGTGGTTGACCTGAATAAGGATCTGTGAAGAATAAATTACAAGTAGTAACTAAAATACACATGTGAGTTGAAAAGATAAAAATACATATTTGTGTGAAATATTACGAAAATTATTTTCATTTCTCCAAATTCCCAACTAAAAGTAATGGAAATGAAAGTTTAAATTTTACACTACCAATTCTTCACCTTTTTTTCTCACCTACTACGTGTAAAACAAATTTGATTCATTTCTAATTCTCTCAACCAAACATACTGAATGTGATCACCGCCCACTTGTTACACTTAGGGTGTGTTTGTTGAAATTAGCGGTAACAGTTAGCAGCAAGAGTTAGCAGTAGCAATTAGTAGTAAGCAGTAGTAGTTAACAGTAACATCAGTTTAATTTATAAAAGTGTTTGGTAATACTTGTAACTGTAATTTTAAGGTATGCTTGGCAGACAACTTTTGAGAGTATTTTTGAGCAATTAACATTATTATTACAAAGCTCGTTTGTAAGAAAGCAGTTAGCAGTTATAAAATAATAAAAACGCTAAATGCTAAATGCTGATTCAAAAAGCATTGAAAAACTAGCATTTTATAATTTTATAAATGCCAACTGCTTTCTTCTAAACAATCTTTGTAATAATAATAATAATAAATGCTAATTGCTTTAAAATGCTCTCAAAAGCTTTATGCCAAATACAACCTTAGAACATCTCCAATGCAAGCTTTTCAAAAGACTTTTTAGTATTTGGAAAAGTCTTTTAAGTGGTTTTTTGCATTGCACTAAAAACGTAGTGAAATGCTTTTTTATTAAAGACTTGATAAATCAAAAGCGTTTGAGACATAAGACTTGATGATTTTCTTGAGTATTAATTGTTCTAAATAGCTTTTTGATAGCTTTTTTGCATTGAAGCATTTTAAAAAACATAAGTTTTTAAATGATAAAATTAATAAAAAATGATGTGGTTAAAGTATAAAACCAAAAAGTCTTTTATAAGTAAAGGCATTATGGATGCTCTTACTCTAACGTCTAAACTCTAAAATACAAGTATTCGACATTGATAACACATATAATCCCAAACACGACCCCCTTTACTAAAAATAAGCACATTGACAAAAAAGTCAAACACCCACCGTCAACTCTCCATCAAAATAAACACATCTCAACCGTCCATCAAATCAAGCCACCTGATAACTCATCTGCATGACATCCCAATAACAAAAAATTCATTTAAAACCCACTTTTAAAGTCCGAATCACTCGCGCTTATAAAACCCAAATAACACATTACCAATTCTAGCCCCAATTTACAACCACACCTAAATTCAATTGAACTCTAATTTATGTAAGTTTAACCATTTTTTCATGCAATTTGTTACTCATTTTCTTGTTTAATTCTCTCTACAAGCTTAATTATTATCTTTAGACCTAATTTTCATGTTAATTACATGATTTGTTCGTTTATTGTGTCTAGAAGCTTAATTATGTATGTTTGTAATCGTTTTACATGCAATTAAGCTGTTAATTACATGATTTGTTTCATTAATTGTGTGCAGAAGCTTAATTATTATGTTTAGACCTAATTATGTATGTTTTTACATGCAATTAAACTGTTAGTTACATGATTTGCTTGATTAATTGTGCGTAGAAACTGCTTTGTCGTGTTTAGGGTTTATCAGGGTGAACTATTTGCTATTGAACTCAAACTAGACCTAGTTTATGGTAGATTATAATGTTTTTGATCTTTTTTTTTGTAATTAAGCAGTTAATTATGTGTTTTGCTTGATTAGTTGTGTTTCATTATTATTTCTAGCGTTACTTAGCTTCTCGTGATGAATATTTTGTTAATTTATCTAAGTTTTTGATGCTTTTACTGTTTTAATTGTTAGTTGAAGCTGCGCTATCGTGTCTAGGGTTTGTTACGGTTCTCGTGCTGAGTTTTTTGGTGATCAACTTAAATTTGGTTGTTAACGTTCATTTTTGGCCCTAATTTATGTACATTTCTAATGTTTTTACTTTATGCAATTAAGTTGATGCTGTCTTGCATGTTTAATTGTGCGTATAACTTGCATTTTTCTGTCAGGGCTTGTTATGGTAGGTAACTAATTTAGTTTCTCAGCGTTTAATTTGGCCCTAATTTATGTAAGTTGTTGATTAGGTGCTTTGATACCGTTTTGCATGATAAATTGTGCGTGTAAGCTGCATCATTGTGTCTAGGGTTTGTTACGTGTTAATTATCTTAAATTAGCTTGTTAAGGTTCAGTTTAGCCCTAAATTCTAGTACGTTGTGATGTTATTACTTGTGTTTTATGTATTTAAGTTGTTGATTACGTGTTCGGATATTGATTTGCATTCTTATTTGTTCATAGAAGCTGTATCGACGTATCGTTCTGTTTAGGGTTGCTTAGGTTACCATGATGAACATTTTGATAATCTAATGAACTAAAATTAGCTTATTAACAGATAGTTTAGCACTTTAGCCGTAAGATTTTATGTTTTTACTCTATTTATTGTAAATCAAGTTGTTGATTACGTGTTCAGATACTGATTTGCTTGATTACGTAATTGAGTACTGGCGTTAAAATTTATTGGTTGCCCTCAAAGTGATATTATTTGCAAGTTATATAATCATTTTATCATTTATATATTTCGTTACCTCAGTCATCTACTTATTGTGGTTGAATGCTGATGGTCACTTGGCCTTAACTCGATGTATTCAGTTATGGGAGAGGAAGAGGCAACCGCTAAAGTCGGCGAGGCTGTGACTAATGGGGCTGTTTCACCTATTAAATCCGGAAATTGTGTGTAAGTGAAAGAAATACTAGATAAGAGTGGAGATGATTTATATTGTGTGTGATACTAAATATGATAGAGGAAAAGGATGCAAATGAAGAAGTTGATGTTGAAGTGAGAAAAGATGATAAGAAGGATGAAAATGAAGAAGTCGATGTTGAAGTGAGAAAAGATGATAAAGAAGGAGAAGATAAACGAAAGGAAGAAACCAAGAGTGAGGCGATGGAAGTCGATGGTGAGGAAAATGCAACTGAGGAAAAGGAAGATAAAGTTACAGAAGCTGCTGATTTAAAAGAGAGAGAGGAAGAGGACAAGGCAGAAGAGATTAAAGAGGTGGTATCTAAAAAACGTGCTGCAAAGAAGAGTGGTGAAGAAAAGGGCAATGGCAAGAAGGTAACTGAAGCTAAAAAAGGGAATGAGAAAAACGTCGAGCCTAAGACTCCTGTTGTTCGGACAATTGACCGACCAGTAAGGGCGCGAAAATCTGTCGAAAGATTGGTTGAAGTCATTGAGGATATTGAGAAGGAGTTTCGTATTGAAAAGGTGTTACTAATTATTTCAAGTCTTTAATACCTTGTTTGTCGTTTATGTCTTTAATGGATGAAGCAAATCTGTCATATTGTGACTAATAAATCTATTGTTGTTATGATGGCATGCAGGGCCGTGGTACTACATTGAAAGATATCCCAAACGGTATAAATTTGAACTTATTTATTTATTTGTTCGTTGACATTGATTGATGTACATTCCAAATTGCTTCCGACATCAGTTATTATGGTTTACCCTTTTGTTATATAACATGATTGTTTTGCACTTCTTTATGCCTCTTTGTGCTATATTTGGTAGATTAGTAAACCTTTTGAGAAGATGTATTTTTCTTCATTAGCTAGGAATCTAGGATATTCTTTTCATGGATAGATATACTATCTTTCATATATATGTATATCAAATCGCAATCCTTGAAACTGCCTAACGTATCACGTAACCCTATTTAAGATCATGTATAGCTCTAATGGTACAGAGGGAAGACGATGTTCATAGCAAGTTCCTGTTTACAATAGTAGTTTGAAAAGGTCCGTTATCTTCTATAAATTTCATTTTCGCAGGATCGAAGATTTTAACTCCTATATGGAACACAATCATAACCATGATAATATTACTTAATTTCAAGCTAATGAACCTTTATTAAATTTATTATTTAATGAAACAAACGGCCCTTCATTATGACGCTAGAGACCAAAATTTAACTGGAGAAAGTCAAATTGTGTTATTCTTGTACTTCAAGACGTAAAATTTGACTTTCTTCGTTTGAATGTTTGGCTCTATAGTCAAATTGAAGTTCTATTTGTTTCAAAAAACTATTAAGCAAGTTAACGACGGGCAATAGCTTAAAGTATAGTAAATTTATAATGGGTTGTAATCGTGTACCCTTTTTGGAATTTCAATCTTCAATCTTACATGGGTAAAGATGTTTAGGACTATTGTGGTTGCATATAGCTTTTCTAGACCTAGAAAAGGCCTATGACAGTGTTCCACGTGAGTTGGTTTGGAAAACCCTACTAGATAAAGGAACACCAAGGAGATACTCAAGAGTCATAAAGGATATGTACGAGGGGGCAAAGACCCGCGTACGGACCACAGTGGGGAACACAGAGTATTTCTCGGTGGAAGTAGGCCTTCATCATGGATCAGCCATTAGCCCATACATTTTCACCTTGATACTGGATGAGCTCTCGCGGGGGATTCAAGAGAACATCCCTTGGTGCATGATATTTGCAGACGATATCGTATTGATCGCAGAGTCGGCGGAAGGGTTAAACAACAGACTTGAGAGTTGGAGGAAGGCACTAGAAGACAATGGCTTACGGGTAAGCAGAGAGAAGACGGAATACCTTAGATGTGATTTCGGTAGGTACGAAGTTGTCCACCAAGAAATGGATATCCATATCGGAGACCAGATACTTCAACCAAAGGAGTCGTTTAGATATTTGGGTTCGGTGTTACATAGATCAGGAAGGATAGACGACGACGTTGCTCACCGTATTAGAGCAGGTTGGATGAAATGGAGGGCGGCTTTAGGAGTCTCAATTGAAAGGAGAATTCCCGTAAAGATAAGGGCAAATTTTATATGGCCGCGATAACCAGACAGTTTTTTTTTTTTTTTTTTTTTTTTTTTTGTATGGCTCAGAGTGCTGGCCGATCACGAAAGCTCTAGCGAACAAGGTTGAAGTGGCGGAATTGAGAATGCTGAGGTGGACTTGCGGCAAAACCATGGTAGACATGATACCCAACGGGGTTTTCAGAGCAGAACTTGATGTTGATTCTATAATCGACAAGATGAGGGAAGGAAGGTTGAGATGGTTTGGGCATGTCAAGAGGAGACCACAAACTGCCCCGGTTAGGAGAGTGGAAGCTCTGGTAGTTGAAGGCTCGAGGAGAAGGGGTAGACCTAAACTTAGATGGGAAGATAGACTAAAGATGGACATGAAGGAGCTTAGCTTGTCCGAGGACATGACCTCTGATAGGAACGCGTGGAGAGATAGAATTAGGATTAGCGGGTAGGAGTTTTAGGCCTTGGATTAGGTCTTGCGTTTAGGACCATAGACTTGCGTAGAAGCTTCTCCAGGCGTGTTATAAGGTCCTTGTGTCTCTTGTCCAGTTTTGCCTTAAGAGCGCTTAGGTATCCCCTTTTGCGTTTGCTTAGGTTTTTGCGTTTAGGTTTGTAGGAGCTTCGTGCTTAATGTAGCTGTACCCTTAACAAACCCTGATATGTCAGGCCAAAAACTTGAAAAAATGGCATTCATGTATTACAACACTTTTATGTATGCTGAAATAGCCAATTCATAATATAAACAACACTTTTACCATCATTGTAGCAAAAAGATGAACTCATATATAGGGATCCATCCCACAACCATTGTTAGAGGCATTTGGATGCGTTTTCATTGGTTTGGAACCAACCCGGAGTGACTCTACCTAATATGGTTTGAGTTTTGTTATATAGTCTCATCAAAAAGTAAATCGGTTGGAATTCCAGTTTGTGCCAACACAAATTTCTTTACCCTGTAAGAGACCGGTTTAACTAGATCTAGTTGAGGCTCATCTTTGTGAAATGTACCAACAATATATCAATACCTGCTCTAGACTCATTGTTGGCTTCTATAACAGTATACAAATTGACTGAAGGTGAAGAACAAACGGAAATAGGAGAAACTAGCAGCAGTAAATTGGATGCAACAAGATGCTATTCAATGGTTGGATGACGTGGAAGGGGAAAAGATCAGTATCAAGGCGAAAACTGATACTTAATTACCCTGGATGAGCAAAATGCAAGGTACATTAATCCTATATAATGATTCTGACCCGGCCATTTGGTACTGATAAACGAGCAATCTACTTCTCTTTAGCATGTTTCTTTCCCTTATACAAGAACATCAAGTATTTATAGTTATATAATGTTCTTATTGTTAGGCCATTCATAAATGTTTGCCAAATGTTATTTTTCCGGCTTATGAGCTTACTAATTTTTTTGAAAAGCTGATACGCTATACTTTTTGGCAAGGTTGCAAAAAGCGCTAAGCGCTAGTCGGGCGGTTGACCACCGCCTAGCTAGTAATCGGCCGAGGCAGCGCCTAGGCGGATTGAACTTTTCTATATAATTTTATAAAATTATTTGTATATTTGATAAATTCTAGCACAAATAGCTAAGTAGGTCTACAAAAGATTGGATATCGGACTTTAAATGTAAATTAAGGCTTTAAATTAGTTAAATTAGGGTTTTTTCTAAGTAAAGTTATATTTTTCTATTCCTTTTCTTCTCATCTACCATAATTACGTCACTAAGTTTATTCTTAAACACCATTTAAAAACAAGATCTGACGAATTGAAAGAAAAAACCTAATTTAAAATTTTAAAAATCCAGTTGACCGCCGCTGACCGTCGTTGACCGCCGTGTTGACCGTCGTTGACCGCTTTTTTGGCTGCCTAGAGTAAAATCGGGGCGGTTGGTTGCCGCCTAGCGCCGCCTAGGCGGCCGCCTAGACCGCTTTTTACAACACTGCTTTTTGGGGACAAATTAACCCACCAAGATCACGAACAAGTGTTAAACCCCAAACATATGTAAGTAGTGCTTGTACCGCACATATCTAACAAGTACTTTTTGAAAAGCTAATAAGCTCAAATTTCGAGTAAATTAAAACTTAGCACGCGCTAAATGGCCGATATTTTAAACCGGGTTGTACAGGCCTTTAAAAGAGGTAGATTTATAAGAAATAGTTAACATGTGGAGGTCTTATATTCAGACCCAGGAACAATCTGCCGGCGCGATTTGAACCCACTCAATGCGTTTCATATTTAAGTATTTAACTTTGTACAGGCCTTTAAAAGAGGTAGATTTATAAGAAATAGTTAACATGTGGAGGTCTTATATTCAGACCCAGGAACAATCTGCCGGCGCCATTTGAACTCACTCAATGCGTTTCATATTTAAGTATTTAACTTTGTTTAATATTTATTCAGCATACATTAGAGATAAAACATAACCTAATTAAACTGACTCATTCATACGTCTTAAAGAGTGTGAGAAATTGGTGCAGAACCACAATAATGACAAATTACGTGAACAATTTACTGTCACAACAGTTCTCATGGTTAAAGCGTCCATATACAGGTATGATGTGTACCTTCTTTTCAAGTATTATGTAAGATATTCAAACAGGTTTCACGATGCACTGTCTTGTTGGTTTTAACGGGTCAACTCTTATCAATCTATCAGATCGTCTTAAGTTCAGTTGAAATCGTTTCCATTGGACATACTCCTGTTTGGTATTTATACACATTATTTTTTACTTTTGGACCACAACTACATACTTTAAGAAAATCATAATTTTTATTGGTTTTTTATTAGAAGTAATACCAAACGGGAGTATGCATACTGAAAACAAGCCTGAAGTATTATCCTGTTTGCACCAACATTTGTTTTCTTCTTAAGGGGGAATTGCATATATATCCTCTCATAGATTAAAAATTGCATACCTATCCAGCATAAACCTAAAAGTGCGTATAAGTTTTTGTGGCAATGTTGAAGGTTGCACTGAATTTGCGAAGAGAATCTTTTTTCAAATATTTTTATAGGTTTTATATGCTTATTCATCTATAAAATTGAGCATTTCTCATGAGAGCAGTGTAAGTATTTTACATAATCATTGCTTATTCTGAAATCTGTACTCGATATTGTATTTCATCTTAATGTATTTCACTGTCTTTGTGATGAACAGAAGCTGTACAGCACTGGAGAAAGATATCAAAAAGATTAAAACGAGTGAAGATTTTGAGAAAGTCGCTGGCAAGATCAAGAAAGCAAGGGAGTTGATCAAGAGAGTTTGTGAAGAATGTCTAATGTATGGAGATGTGTGGATTGAGGTATGTCATCTAGAAAGTCCAGATGAAGCCAAGGCTAGGATAGCTAAGGGAGTTAAGGTGATTCCTAAATCGGTAAAACTTTGGATGCAAATCGGTAACACTTTGGGGGTGCTGGTTGGTTAATGGGTTAAAACATGATATTTATTAGCACGTGTCAGGTCGATTTTGTCCAACAATATTTGACCTTAAAGTTGTCCTAAACACTTGATACATTATCTATGTTGCAGAAGTAAGCGCTGGTTGGTTAATGGGTTAAAACATGATATTTATTAGCACGCGTCAGGTCGATTTTGTCCATCAACAATATTTGACCTTAAAGTTGTCCTAAACACTTGATACATTATCTATGTTGCAGAAGTAAGCGCTGGTTGGTTAATGGGTTAAAACATGATATTTATTAGCACGCGTCAGGTCGATTTTGTCCATCAACAATATCTGACCTTAAAGTTGTCCTAAACACTTGATACATTATCTATGTTGCAGAAGTAGAATTCTTATTATAATATTAATCTAATGCTTTGAATAACAAAGATTAATGAGTTGTATATATCATAAAATGTCTAAAGAATCTGTAATTTTGTACTTATATATGACACATATGTAGCAGTTTAAAAACTAACCTGAACTAACTGAGCATCAGAATGACCATCAGCATTGCACATCCCAGAACATAGGACCCGTAAGCCCCGTAGCATTCCCAAAGCCTCCGTTGACCTCTAAATCTGGTGTTGTGCAGGATCACAGATATTGTAACACCGCACATCATAAATCCTAACGATGTCAAGCAGAGATGTTTGTCGTATGGTGAGGTGTTTGTTTTGAATCGGCTTAGCAAGGCAAGTTCCGATCCGTAGATTATGCCCGCTGCTGCTGTTGGAAAGTTTACATTTTTCGCAGCATCAATACCCCTGTCATTATTTGTACACACATGTTAGTTATCAAATGCACACACACACCCATGTAGGGGTATTAGGGTCGGGTTGACCCGCCGAACCGATAAGGCTTAACGGGTCGGGTTAAAAATAAAATTGCCGGGTTGTTTTGACCCGAACACGATAACCCAACAGTGCTATTCGGTCGGGGTTAGGGTTCGATAATTAGTGTTATCGGATTATCGGGTCAACCCGATGAGACCTGAAAATCAGAGGTTATAACATTAGCTTATGCTGATTTTAACGTGTCTATAAATTAGAGGTCTAAAAATTCTAAAACAAAGTTAATGGGTTGGTTGTTTCTTGTAGTTGTTTAACTGTGACCAGGCTAAGATGTACGCTAAATGCATATTAAAGGTCTTTAAAGAATACAGATTTTTTTAACTACTGTGTTTGTTTGTACCAACATGTAACAAACTCTGTTTGTTTGTACTAACAGGTAAATTAGTATTTTCTTACTCATTGGAGGCCACTTTGCAACATCTTTTATTTCTCTTTTTGGGCACTATATGCCTTTCTATTACGCAATCAGTAAGAATGACCCGATTACTTATCAAAACACTACCGACAAGACCTGATAACCCCGCTGATAACACCCCTACTTACTCTGAAGGCTTTTTAGCATTATCCTTTTCTTCAGGGATGTTGATGATCACGCTGCGCTGAGGCTGAGATCTGCAAATCAAATTACCAATATAAGTTTGACAACACAAAATTGATAAAAGGTATAAGTGTAAAAGATTCACTTTTCTTTCTTTTTATATAAACTTGAGAACATAAAATATACTTACATAGCGTTTGGTATGTTGTAATCAAAGCAGAAACGGAAAAGACTTACGATGGAAAGGAAAAATCTTGTTTGTGTACATTTATAGAATGTAATGATTCATTACAAGGAATAGCCCATTACACTAAGGGTCTGTTTGGTTAGATGTAATGAGCTAGTATAGGAATGTAACCGACGATATATAATGTAATGGTTAGACGTAAAGTGTTACAACACTATTTCTTTTCTTTTATTCCTTTTAAAAACTCGAGAACAGTGTGCACATTGTACATGTATATAAGCTGTTTTGCAGTAACATACTCAATATTTATAGCTTGCATAACCTGTTTTGAACATATTCTTAAACATAGTTCACCTTTTGCCTCGCTAATTTTCGTGGGTGTCAAAATTGTAAATCTAAAAGCAAACAAAAATAACACTTTCAAAAAAATGATCAAATTTTAACTAATTTGTTATTTGAAAATTGATTTGTAACTTTAAGATGAACAATGGTAGGAGTTTGGGTACATGTGAAAATATTGGGCTTTTAAAGGGAAAATATGTCATTAAACAAGATGCGCACTATGTAATCAACTAGTTCCTTGCTAATCCTCTCAATTTTGGGCGAAGATTTTAAGCTCAGAATTCCCATCCAAATCATCTTTTCTGTTCTGTGCAAATCCTCTCTAAAAAAACTCAAGAATTAAACTTGAGAACTGAGCCTGGTAGTGTGGTGTAGAGTGACCCATCAACTTGCATGATTCTCTTACATAAAAAAGACTAACATCATTACAATAGTTTTAAAAGCTTGTATGCATAAAGAGGTTCACATTTTGACCTAAGTAACCGTTATTCAACCCATCTATTAAAAAAAATTGTATACCCCGTACACGAATCTACATCATACACGTGTAAAATTCATAATATGAAAAGTTTGCCAGTGGCGTTTTATTCATCTTGCTCAAAACAAGACAACAACAAATTTAAAAGAAATTGTATACGCCGTACACGAATCTACACCATACACATGTAAAATTCATAATATGAAAAGTTTGCTAGTGGCGTTTTATTCATCTTGCTCAAAACAAGACAGCAACAAATTAAAATTACCAAAAATCGTTGAGAGGTGACTGAGAAGCGATCAAGAAGCGCACTACTACAATTTCAAATCCTGAGACCACATATGTGGTCTCTAAGTGGGCAAAAAGTGGTCACAACTTCAAGTTGCCACAACAAATGGTCGCAACTTGTCGGTCGCAACGATCCCGACGCAAGATAGCATTGCTACCACTTAAATAATGCAAGTTGCGACCACTTGTGGGTCCAGAAAAAATCAACAAAAAATTAGTCAAAGCCATCTAGAGACCACAAATGTGATCGCGCAACTTATTTAACAAATAAAAATTATCATATTTATTCTTAAATCATTTTATTTAAATAGGAAAAATAATAAATGAGATAATTAATTTGCCACTACAAATGTGGTCTCGAAGTATATATCATATTTATTTACTTATTTGTTTTAAAAGAAATAATTATTTATAAAAATAAGTTGCGACACAAATATGGTCTCGAAGTATATATCCCTATTAAAATAATAAATGAGATAATTTAGTTGCCACCACAAATGTGGTCTCGAAATATTTATCCTTATTAAAAATAACATTTTGAATATCATATTTCTTCACATGTTGGGACCACCTTAACTGCAAAAGTTGCGACCACTTATGTGGTCTCGATATGGTTGGGATGAAAAAAAAAACAACGTGCTGCATTTCCAGATTTTTTCCGGAATATTTTCCGGAAAAAATCCACCAAAACAGAACCTGTAAATGACTCAAAACTATGATACAAAAGTGTTCAACTTCAACAATCCTCTTAATCATTCCAAAACAATAAAACAAAAGTCATAATATCCGTAAATAACGATCCAAATAACCATGTCAATACACACATAACATACTAAAATCCCTACTCGTCATCATTATCATCTTCATCTTTATCTCCGTCTTCATCTTCATCTTCTTCATCCCGCACAGGTTTATAACAGCCGCCTCGTAGTTTTTGAATTTTTAGCTAATTAAGCATTATAGCTGATCCTAATCTTCTATATTAATGATGTCGAAAGGGAGTTTGTGTTTGATGAGGATATAGCACTAACTTGCGGTACCGTAGCTAGTGCACAATGATTCGAGGCATTTTACAATAAGAAATGCATCAGGATACAAGTAGGACACTCCAAGATGAATCCGAAGAGGATATTGACATCTTGTAAAACTTAATATTTAATATATATGTATAGGTTTTTGTTTAATAATTGTTTTCATATTAGACACTATCACATGCACAAAGGGTAAAATGTTCACTAAAGCGTTCGCTTTTTGTCGCCTCTCGCCTTAAGGAGAGCAAGTCGCTTTGAGGTTTACCTTGTTTCATTCTTTAACAAATAGCCCCTAAGGAACTATTTCGAATCACTTTTTTTCCGGTTTGCTCATCTTGACATCTTGTAAAACCTAATATTTAATATATATGTATTGGTTTTTGTTTAATAATTATAATATATATAATTTGAGATGTGCCAAACACTGTTCATCATGAACAGTGTTTGGGCCATTACTTTTTTTGGGCTCCCAAATGTTTGGGCCATAAGTATTTTTTTTGGGCTCTCATTTTTGGACCGGCCCATTTGGGTTTTTTCCCCTTCCTTTTTTACTTAGTAAAGATTTAAAGCACAAATTGTGATGCTTCTGACATATGTATGTTTTTATAAAAAATGTTGAATTAAAAAAACACTAAAATAGCTAATAACTTTAAAATAAATAACGCAATGAAAAACCGACGTACGCTAAGTCAATAAAAAACCTCATACAGCAAAAAAAACAAACCTTTAAATATGAAGCCCAACATATAAGCTCATATAAAAAAAGTTAAACATGAGACCGTGAAAATAAATTCACACAAAGGAAAAATAACATAAAAAAATAACGCTACAGAGACCGAAAAAATAAACCCGCGCAAAATAAAAAAATAAAAAATAACGTCACGCAATAACGCGCGAAAAATTAACGCCCCGCAACAACGCGCGTGTAATATTTCTTGTTGTTTTCATATTAGACACTATTACATGCACAAAGGGTAAAATGTTCACTAAAGCGTTCGCTTTTTGTCGCCTCTCGCCTTAGGGAGAGCAAGTCGCTTTGAGGTTTACCTTGTTTCATTCTATAACAAATAGCCCCTAAGGAACTATTTAGAATCACTTTTTTTCCGGTTTGCTCATTGTATTATAGAAGAAATACTGAAAACACAAGATATTACTTACCGTGACGTGGACCCTGATCTAGGCCCAGACCCAAATCCTAAGACTGAGCTGGATGACTCAGTAGAGCCTGCTCTTCCTCCCACCAAAGTTACGGAAGAGGGAAGATCCCCAAGGTCGGTAGAATCCCTGAAAAGTAACAAGAACTTCTTAAGATATTGTTTAACTTAAAAAGACATGTTAAAGCATGGACACAGTTAATTCTGATGTCGGGTTGCGTGTTAGTTTTCCTAATCAAAACACAAATAAACGTGATCCGATAACACCCTTACTTGTCAAGGAGTGGTAATGTGTTGGTTCCATCGCTGCTCTTCGTTGCCATAGTCTAAACAAAAAACATACAATTATTAGTAATGAATGAAGCCCAAGTGTGAGTTGCATTTAATAACAGTACCCGAAAATGAAAATCAAATTACCATAATTTTGTGGTTATCGGCGGCTACAATGGCTAATGGAGTGATTTGAATGATGGTTTTGCGTTTGTTTAGGGTTTTGTAAGAGAATGGGGAGAAGCAAGTTTTGATAAAAAGGTTTTGTTCTCTCTTTTCTTTCTTCTTTAATTTTACAAAATAATAGTTTTTATTTAAAAAAAATATTTTAAAGTATAATTGACTTTATTAAATAAATATAATTTCTCTTTTCAAGACCTACATCAAATATAAATCCTATATCAAATTCAAATTCAATTCCAACCTTTTTTACTAGTTTTAATGCCCGTGCACGCACGCGGTTTAGACATTATGTTTTTTTTTAAATACATGTATGATTTTTATTTTTATTTTGTTTTATAAGTTATGTTATAGAGTATTATCGAAATTATATGAAGAGAATAGATTCATATCTTATTTAATTTTATATGAGCGTGAGGATAAGTACTAATTTTTTTAATTTGTTGATTTACCTATTAACTAACTCGACATAGTGAGGACTAATCTCTACCAATACTCTTTTAGGTAGCCCGAAGTGGTATGTGAACCCTTCGAGGCCACAAGGGGATAGATTTTCTCCTCGTTATATTCAAACATTGACCTCCACTTTGAAAGAATGGTTATCTTACCGTTGGGTATGTCAGTTGAATATTGTATATTGTTTTATGATTTAGTTGCATTTATTAGTCAGCATTTACTTAAGATTAATGGTCGCACTTTGTTTTAAAACATGTAAAATTTAAGCTTCGGCAAAGAATTTAAAACATCAGTTGAGTTATCAAAATCGTCAATATTTATAGAATATAGAAAGCTAAAAAACTCAAATAAGTATTATGTTTCGTACATACAATATATTTTGGTCATACAAGATTTACCTATTGTAGTCGATTTAATACATATACAAATATAAAAGTGTTTTACCATTTTTAGTCACCAATATTTTGTAAGATATAAAGTAGCATAGATTGTTATATTTGATGTATAGGATACATACATGTTTCAATGAATAAAGACTTTTTGTGAAATTTAAATGTTAGAATTTTAGTAATGTATTAACAAAAAGAAAAAAATGCAATTCTTCCAAACACATCAGTGATAGCTAGAAAAAACCTTTTTATTAATTATGATTTTTATGTGCTTCGGTGTTTTTTTATTTGGGTTGTACAATATTAATTTCAGACGACAATGAAAAATCCAATCAAAAGTCTTCGAGTAGATTTGGGATGTGATTTGATACTGTTTAATCTTTGTTTGAAGTTAAAAAATTTGGTTTAAGTTTGTAATATTTTTATAATATTTAAGTCTAGGTATAAAAATTTAAGGGGTCTTTGTTTATTTTTTAAAGTTATAATATTCGAAAAATGTAAATTTATAATTTACATTAACTCCATTATAATTTATTTAAAATTAAAAATCACTAAATTTTTATTAATTACTCTAACTTTTTTTCAAGTTTTTTTCTTCACAAATTTGACACATATATTTTTATGTGTTTTTTTTCTCGTCATGTTTCTCCACCACAAATTTTTAATTTTGACAAAATCGATTTAATTTTGACTTTTTATTGACCAATCAGATCACACGATTTTGCCTACGTGAAAAAATCAAGCTTTCTGATTGGTCTAATTTTTAAATTCGTATGATTCAATTTGATGAAAAACTCCGAAATGATGTAATTCTTTTATTATATAAAAGATAAGCCAAATAAAGAGACATAATAATCTTGTTACATTAACGTCAACTCAGTTTTCTCTCTTCTAGACTAAACACAGACCAAATGCTCGTTGCAAGAAGACCACACTCACAACAGAAAACAACCCTACAAAAATATATTAAAACAAAAATCACACACAAACCAAACCATTTGTTTGATCGCTTGACATGCCACACACGTAAAAAAAGAGCCTGACCAAATGGTGAAAGCTTTGTAACGAAGAGACGCGTTCTACTTTAGGGAGACCGAACATTTGGTTCGGTCCCATAACACTCAATCTTATATTATGGTTGAATGAGTGACTACATCTTTTCCCATCAAACACTTTTATCTTTTTTTTAAATGATACCCTTTATGAACAATGTCGCCAAATATCAGGAGTTACTGAGGGTATGTTAGTAAGTATAGCTTTCTCTCTCGATATATTGTAATTGTAACTTAATTATAAGGAGTGGAAATAAAAAGAAAACATAATAGTATCTTATTGGTAAAAGTCACTTGTCAGATGTGTGCAGATTTTTTTCTAAAGATTGTGTGAATGTAAGACTAATAGTAATGAGACCACACCAAGAGACCAAACAATCCCGCCACGTCAGCATCAACTCAACTTTCTTTCTCATAAACTAAATACAGACCAAACACCCGTAGTGATGACCGCACAAGTGACCAAACACTTTTTTAAATAAAAATTGAATTAGTAATTAAAAACATTACATTAATAATTAAAACATTACAATAAACATTAAAATAAATTCAAAACATTGCAATAAAAAAATAAAACTTAAACTAATAGTCTAAATTATAACACTCCTTGATCTTATGCTTCAAGGTTAACACCGTCGATAGTTGTTTTCCGCTTATATGTTCATGCAGTTTATTGTAGTACATGATGTATTTTGTAACATTTCGTGTTTTCAGGTCATTTTACGACGCTATTTAATTCACTATTTATTTTAGTCTTGTACGCTTTTGCTTTTAATTCTTATCATATAGTTAAATCGCGTAAGCTAAATTTTTTTCATTCAACGTAAGCGGGCACCAAACAAATTAAAATTTACGCCAGGCAAGCATTATTTTATTTTACGAAAGTAATAATTAACTTTTTGTATTTAATTTTTATTGGATACGTAAAACGTTTACGCTTCGCGATAAAGTACATTTAGGTATTCCCGGAAACACCAAAATTTATCTACGCTTCAACAAATACCCATGTTTATACCCAATGCTCAAAGTTCTATAAAACTTCACCCATATTCCTCTTGTTAGCCGAATTCCACATAAAAGAACCAAACTAGAAACCAATTGATACAAACTTATGCATTATATTTAAACTACACATTATAACTACAAGTAAATGCTAGGTAAATATCTAAAATATCAAAAAAATAATTCTAGCCCCTCCCTCCCCTTAAATTCGTAGGATAATTCCCACCTTAGGGAACAAATAGCACACAATCTATCAACATAAGTCTTGTACTTCTTATAACTCATTAAGGTTTAGGTCCAAGCTAGTAAACATGAACCAATGCTCTCCTTATTTCACTCCTCTTGTCTTGCCACCCCCTCTTTGTTATGATCTTTTGGTCTTGCTTAAAGTAACTTGGACTAATCAAGGGCACATATAAGCTAGCAACTAGAAGAGATAAAAACATACAACACTAACACTTAGTAAAAATCAACTCATCCCTCTCTTTTTCTCTCTCAAACCCACGGCTCAAGCCAAAAACACAAAATTTATTTTATCAAGTATTCAAGTGATCTAAGTACTTAT
>BQNB010084317.1:4894-28788 GCA_026074375.1 Tanacetum coccineum
TACATTATGTCAACACAAGAATAAGTTGTAGTTAGATAGTCTATCAAGAAAAATCATAAAAAATAAAAAATCTTTGAAAATGGGAAATCGGGTGTTTTATAACTTGTGATCTCTTAGCTCTCTCAACAAAAATCTTTGCTACTTTTCAAAGGTTTAGTTTGGGGAAGTTTCGAGGTATTAGGTTATAAGGCATGTAATATTGCGTGAGGACACGCAATTGTTTAGTTTGGGGAATTTTGATATGTGTGAAATACACATATCCGTTTATACCTAAAAAGGCCCAATTAAGCCCAAAACAGACTAAAAATAGCAAAGTTATGCTTGTTTTTGTGTTTTGTGTATGCAGGTACGGATAAGACAAAAATCACAAGAAAACCGTCAAAAAAGGGGCAAACACGGACACGAGAACGGAAGAGCGCACAAAAAGCCGGAAAAATGATCAAGCCAAAGTCAAAAGTGGTCAAGCAGTCAAGAAAGTCAAACCTCAGTCAACTATGGTCAACAAAAGTCAACCACAAAAAGACAAAACCCCAAAAAGTTCTAAATCAGCCCCTCAAGTTTTCAAAAGTTACAATAATGGTCCCTAAGGCTTAATGGGCCCTAAACCTATAAAAAAACCTACCCGGATGATAAGCCCAAAACCCTAATCCATAACCTTTTATTAAACCATAGGGGCCATTCCTGCCAAAAATGAAAGTCATTTTATACTCGAACTTGAGATTAACAAAGACAAGGACTAGTCTTGCAATTACCTCAAACTCACATCACCCTTTTCAGTTAAAAATAGAGAGCGGGAAACATAGTTTTCACTGTTCACCCGTCTCTCCCATTTAACCCTCAGGTTAAATCATGGGGCAAATCATAATTAAGGGATAATTTAGACAATTCAGGGGAAGAAGAACACATGTGCAGGGTCATCACATCATCAAACAAGCTCATTGGTCCAATCCCACAAGGAGAATGCCACGTCAATGTGAAGAAACACACAAGGAGCTGATTTTGACACTAAATCTACACTCAGAAGAAGCACACAAGTGTCACATCACGGATTGCCAAGCTGGCAATCCGTGTGTACACAAACTTGATCTAACGGCTAACAATTATGATCCAATGATTGGAAAATCGTACGGATGAGATGGAAGGGAGTGTATGAAGCAAGGAAGGACTAGAAGGTTCACCAAGAGGCTATAAATAGTCCCACATTTCACACACACAAGCATCTAGTTAGCTCTTTAATTTTTAGCTTAATTTTTAGTATAGTTTATGTAATTTCTTTTAAGCTTTTGTATTTTCTTTTCAAGTATTGTAAGCAAGTTTTTTTTAAATCAATGAAATTAAGTTTTATTCTGTCATAAGCTTTTGTTTACTCATCTTCCCTTTTCAATTGATAAGTTTCTGTCTCATAAGCTCATAATAAGCTCAATAGCTCTCATAAGTCTTTAAGCTTATGATTGAGCTTAAACATACCTTAATTACACCTTAAATCTAAAATCAGGAATAAACCTTAACTACTTTGGACTTTTAAAGCTTTTGGAAGAGAAGCCTATCATGGAAGGGCTTCTATGGACTTTACTAGCTTATCCTTATGGGTAAGCTAGAGCTTGTAGCTGCTTAATTGAACTTAGCTTCTGTTTAGCTGAAGCTTAAAGTAAGTTTTCAGTTAATTTCTTATGTTCTTTAATATTTAGTTCAATTAGTGCTTATTAGTATAGATTTGCTTAATTGCTTAAACTAGTTGCTTATTTGTGCTTTTTATCATCTCTATGTGCTTATTAGTTAATGTTCTTAATCTGTTTTTAGCTCATTAGTTATAGATCTTAGATTCTCAAATTTTGTCTAAAAAATCATAAAAAACCAAAAAAAAATATCATTAGCATAGTATAGATCTTAGATTCCTGGCTTATTCAGTTGTTTAATCATGTTGTTAAACTTGTTTTAAGCTAAGTATTATCTGGTATCAAAGTTTTATAAGCTAGTATTCATTTCATAAGCTCAATCAAATTCTGTCAATGCATTAAGGGGTGTTTGGTTTAAACCTGTTTGACCTTCAAAAGTCAAAACTAATTGGTGATTTCTTTTTAGATAGTCAGAGTCTTGCATTTAATCAAGTTTTAAATAGGATTTGAGGTTTAGTTTTAGCTTGCAATCATTTTAGGGCTTATTCTTGTTGATCTAGCACCAGGGTATTTTTACCTTTGTCTTTACTTGTGAAATTTAAACCAAGCCATCCAAGGCATGGTTATTGCTTGTTTTGTGATCAATTGCACTCATTAAGAGTGTTCATTGCAGGTTAGACCAAGTAAGTTACCTGCACTTAAATTTTGGCCTTTGGTCATTTGCACTATCAGTAGTAACACTAAGTTACTACTGCTACCCTTTTTGGTTTCATCTTAAGTTAGTAATTTTAGGATTTAAGATCTAAGTTTCAAGTAGCTTATAGATTAGTCATAGCTTAGTATAAATTGAGTTTAGTTTTTCATATTCTAGTTTAAATTCTTAGGTAACATTTGCTCTAAAAGTTTTAAAAATTTCTTCAAAAAAAAAGTCTAAAAAACAGTAGTCATAGAATTTAGTCTTTTAAATTTAGGATTTTAAGTTGTAGTGTCTGATTTTCTGTTTTGAATTTATAGCTTATAGTTAGGTCAATTAGTTCTCATAAGCTCAGCTTCTATCTTGGCTTATTTAGCATTTGAGCTTTTCTTAATTTTAAGCTTTTTGAATTGTTTCCTGAGTTTGCTGCTTTGTTAATCAATTTCAGTTAGCTTTTAGTGTTTCTTAGTTAAGTAGCTTATTAAAAATAGCTTGTAGACATCATAAGCTATCCAGAACATCTTTTGCTTTTTAATTTGAGCTTAAATTGAAGCTTGTGTAAGTGTTTAAGTGGAAATTAGCAAAAGTGAGCTCAAAAGCTCACTTTCTGTAAACAGTAATTTCAAAAGCTCTTAGAGAGCTTAATTTTGGTTTTTAGCTTAAGTTGTTTTTATAAAAAGTGCTTAGGTTAAAGGACTGTTTCTGCCATTAGTCAAAACTTTGTGTTTTTAGTATAAAATCTCAATTTACCCCGCCTACCCCTCACTTTTGTTTCATGTCACTTTCAACCCATGTGTTTGGTAAGTTTTAGTTTAAGTTTTATAAAAATAGTTTTTTATAAATAATAAAATTAGGTTTTTAGTTTAATTAGTTAAATTAGTTAATAATTATTAGTTTAAAATTAGGGCTTTTTATAAAATTAATTTTCTGCATATTTTCTCTTTATAAAAAGTATTTTTATAGAATTTTTAGTTTAAGTTTTATATTTTTAAAAATTAATTTTCATTAAATAGTTTTAAATTCATAAAAAATTCAAAAAGCCTTTAAAAAATATTTTTAATTTTCCTAAAATTTTCTTTAGCATTAATTTAGAATTGGGAATTTAGTTTATAATTTTAGGATTTAAATTGCATTTGTTTTCTTAAATGTCGCATTTTATTTACTTTCGTAATTAGTTTAATTTGTTAATTAGTTGTTTAATTGTGCCTTTAATTTTAGTAGTATAATTAAATCAAAAATATCTCTTCTCTTATTCAAATCAGGATCTAAACTTAAACGAGGTTTCCATTGCACGAGTCATTGGGGAAACGACCCGGGTGATCATACTTGCCCGGTTTAATATACGTATTCTATATATATCTTTGTGAGTGGAATTTTCCAAGGGATACTTGGGGATTTCCTTAATTTCTCTATAAGTATATTATTTTATACGTGTGTATAAACTGCTCGAATCAGTTTTTGGCGCCGCTGCCGGGGACTTGTGTAAGCGATTCTCTTGTTTCGAGTTTGTGATTTGGTTTGAAGATCCTTTCGTCCTCGAAAGTTAAATTTTTGTCATAAATCCAAAAAATCAAAAAAAAAAAAATTATATAAAAAAAAAAAAAAAAAAAAAAAATATATATATTTTCCTTTTCTTTTTAGTATAAGTAAAAGATAAAAAAAAAAAAAAAAAAAAATATAGAAAAATCAAAAATATAAAAAAATAGTCTTAAATTAGGAAAATTAAAATTCATCAGTTGGTAATAAGAACACCAACAAATAAAATCTTCTATTGAGATATTATCATTGTCAATTTCGGTGATCTTGCAATCTGTTCCAATTCGTAATCAAAGATTTCACCACTTCCTTTTGTTTCTCTACGGACGTACGGTCACCTAGAAAGAAATTTTCAAGAGTACGAGAAGTAGTTGATTATTTGGTTTAAGTCTCTTTCGTCTATATTGTCGACCTTGTGCTTTTGTGCGAAAATGTTTGAATGAAGGTTGGTATACAATTCATGATAAAAACGATATTCTAAACACTTTCGAGTCATCCAATCACAACACTAACGTTGTTAGTGCACCTCGAGATCCATTCGTCTTCAATCAAGACCTCGGTGTAAATTCTTCGCAAAGTCCTCTACAAATTAACCACAATTGTTGTTACAAGTGTAGTGATTCGTTAGATGATATCTTTTTTCAACGATGTACTTGCAAGTCTTGTGGGAACGGTGCTCATATTGGTTATAATTGTCCACCAAAAGCTTCAATTATCTCTAATCCAGAACAATGCAATCAAACCATTAATGAGCTCCCACAGACTTTGCCAAGTGTCCATCCAACATGCAATTCTGGAGATGAGAATTCATTCACTTATGATTCCAAACCTAATTCTTTTGATGATTCTCCTAACGTTTTCAACCCACCTCCATAACCTTATATGCATTCTTGTGAATTTTGCGGGAACGATGCTCGTTATGGTCACTATTGTACACCTTAAGTTCTGTTCATCTATCCGAAACCGTGTTACAATCAAGATTTCAATTTCCCGCAAGATTTTCACGATTTTCAACAACAATATCTTTTTTGTGAAAATTGCGGGGGCCCTCATGAAACTTTTCAATGTCAATCGATGAATGAAGACTATTATCATGAGCAAAATTCTTGCTATGATTCTAATTCTTTCGGCTTTGACCAATTTCAACCCCCGCAATATACCATCAATCATCCAATCTTAAATGCTCAAAATGAGTTTCTCAATTCTCAAAATAAGCTTATGGAGCAAATGACATCCATATGTGATATGGTTGGTCAAATTATGCAAAAGAAGGAAGAAGAAAGGCGAATTGCGGAAGATCAAGCGGCTAAAGATCGATATTGGAAGATTCCCATTTGCTATGATGATGACGAGGACTATACCATTGCAATCACACCCGTTTTATCAACCAAGGAGCCCGTTGACTCTCTCATAATGGAGGATGAGCATCTTGACACTATTCCAGCAACGGAATCAGACGAAGTAATAAAGTCTAGTGTCGAGAACCTTGTCCAAATCCCAAGTGAGTTCAAGGGTATTTCCGAAGATACGTGTGATGTGCCCGTTTGTGAAGATCCTTCCACTTTTGATGCTTTGAGCAATCATTCTGAGATTTTATCCGATTCTAACAATGATGGTACTTCAAGTGATGACGATTCTTATGAGAACATCGAGTACATTGAAGCATCACCTCTCAATTTGGAGATCGTTAGCTTAGAGGAGGTGAATGAAGATCAAGAAGAGAAAGAGTTTGACTTAGAAGATATTTTTCAAATCCAAGACGTTATTCTTCGTGAGAAATTGTTGAACATTAGTCGTCTTGTTACTAATATCGAATCTTTGAAAGATAACCCCACTCCTGATCGTGTGCTCAAGTCTCCCTCTTCATTTCCTATTCCCATTGTGGATAGTGATTCGTTCTTTGAGGAGTCCGATACTTCTTTCTCTTATTCAGATAACTCTTTACCTGAATTCGAGACTTTTAGCGATCATACGGAAGAGACGAGAAGTGGCAGTACCACTACTCATGCTAATAACTCTCTTCCCGAGTATGAGTCGTTTCATTTTGATGATCCGTCATTTCCTCGTCCTCCTCCGAAACCACCGGATGTTGAGATTTGTTCAAATTTTGAGTCCGATTCGACAGTGATTAACAATTTAGATGTGCTTAATAATGATGAACCTTTTGACCAGGGGGGAGGTGAAAATGTCGTTTTTCTAAATGATGAAGAGGACGATTCCTTCACATTTACCATCCGTACTTTTCTCCCATTTGTCACCTACCCCGAGGTTACTCTTTTATCTTGCTCCACCGGGAGTGAAGATACGATCTTTGACCCCGGCATTTCCATTTAGAGCCGGTGGCCTCTCATCGGGATGGAATTTTCATATCCTTTAATGTTTTTCCAAACATTAATGAAAACCCGATTGAGATCTTCTTTTCCATTTGCTCTCCCTAAGGACAACTGAATTCAGGGATCGAGTCGAGCTTGCGACTCGGTAATCAAAAACAAAGCCGCTTCGTGGGAGTTCACCCCATGCTTATCCTTTTCTTTCTATTTTATTTTCTAACCTCTAATGTGTTGTGATGTTGAGGGGCCCATCCTCTTCGTTTCTCGTTGTTTGTGTTGTGATTTGGCAGGATTAACCCAACATTTCAAGAATCCTCTCGTGTTCGATGCCTAATTCCGAAGCACTCTCGAGTTTCTCAGCCTTTTGTGAAGTTATTTTGGGGAGATCATATCCTTTTATCTTATCGATTAACGAATTATCTTTGTCTACTAATAAACGCTTAGATTTTCGTAAGGAACCCGATTTTAAACATTTGAGGACATTGTTTCATTTTAGATTGGGAGGGACTCATCGATTTGATTGTGGCTTGCTTATGTCACTTTTCTTTTCCTCACGACCGGTTCTCCCACAAAAATAGCAAAAATTTTAAATTTTTATTTTATATTTCATAAAAAAAAAAAAAAAAAAAAAAAAAAAAAAAAAAAAAAATATATATATATATATATATATATATAAAAAATAATAAGACAAAAATGTAGGTTTTCCGCTGGTAAGAATAAGAAGTGATTTTTGACCCGATCGTACGTGTAGAGTTCTAGCTTTTTCCCTTAACAATTAATGATGATAGTTTATGCTAGTCTCATATAGACTTTAAACATGCTAGACTTGAATCGTTAGTAAATGAAAGCTTGTGCTAATCTCAAGTAGATTTTAAATATGCCAAGTTGGATTTTATAAGGCTAAGTATTTGCAAAATTTCTTTTGTGAAGAACAAGAAATGATAGTGTTATTTATAAGTCATGATATTAAACGTAGAATAGTTGGATTTCTTTCAAGCTTCATAAGTATTACTTGGTGGCTTTTCTCTCCATAAGTTTTGTTCACCTTTATATTTAGAAATGTTTAATAAATAGAGTTATATGGTTTTTTGGTTAATAATTAGCTAATATAAGTTTTCTTTAGTTCCTTTGTGATTAGGATGAGTACACATCAGGAATACTTAATTTGGCATAAAAAAAAGACAACAAAATATAATAAATAAGTATCTCTGAGCCAGATTACTTCATCGTGTCGGAGAGCGTGGCCCGATGTTGGAGTTTCATATAAGTAGAGTCCGGTGTCATAATAAGTAAATAACCTGCTTGTCGTCTCGCTATCGATGTGGGCTCGAGATAAAAGCACCGGTTTTTTACTTATATAATCAAAGTCGAAATATGTTTTGCTTGCATCTTGGTCGGAGGCTGCCGATGATGTAGCCTACTAAAAGGACTGAGGAATAATAATGTTGCTTAAATTTTGGTCCTTATTTTGTGTCTTAAAAAGCCTACGGTATATGACGCAAAAGAGATTGTCCTTTTCTTTGCTTAAAGAGCCTTACGGGTATAAGACATGATGGTGCCTTTGCTTAAGTAGCCTAATAAAAGCCAAACTTTTTGGTGGCCTTGATGTGGACGTTTGTTCTTGATTGCATGTTGATCTTTTGAAAAGGGACTAAGAGCTAATTATTGCGTTCTTTACCATCACATCACACGTTTAATTTTTGAATTTGAAAAAGACATCGAAAACAAAGTCTTAAAGAGCCGTCGGTAATGACGTAATAAAATCTTGAGATACAAAAGTAGATTTGTGGGAGGAAAAGTAAGTACAGCAATTAGTATTTATGAGTAGTGTTAGTTGTCATGACTTGTAATTAAACGTGACTTGTTTTAAGCTTAGCATGAAAAGTGAAAAATCGGGATGATGAAGTTATCTTTTAGACGCTTAATTGTGCGTTTTGTTCTATGACCTAAAGTGACCAATGAGGTAATAAAACATTTACATTATGTCAACACAAAATAACTTGTAGTTAGGTAGTTAATAATCAAGAAAATCCATAAAAAGAGAAAAATCTTAGAAAATGGGAAGTCGGGTGTTTTATAACTTGTGACCTCTTAAGCAGAACTCTTTGCTACTTTTCAAAGGTTTGGTTTGGGGAATTTTTGAGGTATTTGGTTATAAAGCATGTGATATTGCGTGAGGACACACAATCTTGTTAGTTGGGGAATTTTGATAAGTGTAGAATACACATATCTATTTATGCTTAAAAAGACCCAAATAAACCCAAAACGGATCAAAAATGGCAAAAATGTGCTTGTATCTGAGTTTTATGTGTGCAGGTATGGATATGTCAAATATTGCAAGAAATCAGTCAAGAACGAACACGAGAACGGATGAATGATCAAGAAGCTAAAGATCTCAAAGCCGAAGCCAGAGAAATCATGCCTCAGCCTTCTACAGTCAACCACAGCTAACTCACAGTCAACCAAACCCAAGCTCTATTATTTTATAAGTTCAAGGGGTGACTTTTGCTATTAGTGAAAGTTGTATTAAGCCTTGAGTTAGTGCTTCCCAAACACAAGGGTCGATAATGCAATTTCCCCAAAGTAATAAAAAAACGCGGGTCAAATGATGGGTCAAACTACCCATGGGTACACCTTTCAACCAATCGCAGCCCTAGCCCTAACCCGATTACCCACACCAAACCCGAACCCTTAACCCGACCAACCCGGTGTACCTTATAACCCTAAAACAATTACTGTTACCCCATTTTTACCCAATTTCGATTTACACAACTCACCCACACCGAACACTCAAGAACACACCAAGATCCCCTAAACCCTAGTTAATAATCCCCTCACTCCCACTCTAATTAACCTTAGGGTTAATGTCCCTCTCACAGTCCTTAACCAACCCATCACTATCAAACATCACAAATACACCCTTCTCCCCTTCACAGCGGTGGTCTAAAAGAAACTTCTCATTGGTTAGGTGACGTGCGAGTGCGTAAACACTCACACAACTAACACACATCCTGTCCACATCATCGATCCGAGTTATAACTCCATTTAATCCTACGCTTAATAGATTTTCAAGGAGAGAGATGAGATGGAGGGCTGAGATGAAAGAGAGAAGAAGGATCGAGAACTCCAAGGCTCGGGTATAAAACCCCCAATATCCAGCATATACCGGGGGGAGTTTAGTTTTAATTTTCTTATTTTTTTCTTTTTAGGGTTAATTTTATTGTATTTTTGTTATTCGAATGTAATTTTTCATTTAAATGTTTTGTACTCTTGTTTCGAGTTTGTAAGAATTATTATTTCAGTTTAATAAAATTTCCGTTTCATTTAAATCTTTTTGTTCATTTAAATTCCGTTAAGATTTTGTGTTCATGTTTGTTTGTTTGATTGAGTTGTTGAAGACTTGGAAATAAAAAGGAATTGATGGCTGCTATATTATCCAAGTGGTTTTAGTGGCTGAGGTCAGCCGTAGGGTTAGATTATGTTTTGATTGTGCACAAGGGCTTTGTAATAAGCCAAAGCCCTACTCCGGCTTATTATGTCCTTTTAAGTTAGAAACAAAGTACACCAAAAAATTTTTTTTTTTCTTATTAAGTATCATTGATTTATAAATTTACTTTTCTATTAAATTCATTCTTTGGATTAAAGCTGTTTTGAATTTGTTAAAATGATTAGTTTTTAAATAAGGCAGTTTAAATAAGCTACATTTCGAGTAATAAGGCGAGATTTGGATATAGGGTTATAAAGTTTAAATTGTTTTGAGGTTGGTTTGTTTTGAGTAAGTTAAGTTTAGGGTGATTTTTAGGTTTTAGGAGCTTGTAGCATTCATAAGCTGCTTTAGCTTATTGAAATAAGCTGGGATTATAGTTTTATTAAGCCTCTTTCTAAAAAATAAGTAATAAGCTGCTTAAATAATAAAATAGGATGCTGGTTGATAGATTTTGATTAATGCAAGGACCTGTTTCGTCAATTTTGATAGTTTCTGTTAGTTTAAATTTACATCGTTAGTCCCTAGTTAATTACTCCGTTAGTCCTTCGTTAGTAGCATAGTTAGTCCTTAGTTAGTTTAAAAGTTAGTCTAGTTAGTCCGTGTTAAAGGACTGTTTCTGCCATTAGTCAAAACTTTGTGTTTTTAGTATAAAATCTCAATTTACCCCGCCTACCCCTCACTTTTGTTTCATGTCACTTTCAACCCATGTGTTTGGTAAGTTTTAGTTTAAGTTTTATAAAAATAGTTTTTTATAAATAATAAAATTAGGTTTTTAGTTTAATTAGTTAAATTAGTTAATAATTATTAGTTTAAAATTAGGGCTTTTTATAAAATTAATTTTTCTGCTTAATTTTCCTCTTTAATAAAAAGTAATTTTTATAGAATTTTTATAGTTTTTAAGTTTTTATATTTTTAAAAAATTAATTTCATAAAATAGTTTTAAATTCATAAAAAATCCAAAAAGCTTTTAAAAAATATTTTTAATTTTCCTAAAATTTTCTTTAGCATTAATTTAGAATTGGGAATTTAGTTTATAATTTTAGGATTTAAATTGCATTTGTTTTCTTAAATGTCGCATTTTATTTACTTTCGTAATTAGTTTAATTTGTTAATTAGTTGTTTAAATTGTGCCTTTAATTTTAGTAGTATAATTAAATCAAAAATATCTCTTATTCTCTTATTCAAATCAGGATCGAAACTTAAACGAGGTTTCCATTGCATGAGTCATTGGGGAAACGACCCGGGTGATCATACTTGCCCGGTTTAATATACGTATTCTATATATATCTTTGTGAGTGGAATTTTCCAAGGGATACTTGGGGATTTCCTTAATTTCTCTATAAGTATATTATTTTTATACGTGTGTATAAACTGCTCGAATCAAGGGGCGTGGGAAGCACTCAAGGGGCTAGAAGGTTCAACAACAGGCTATAAATACTCACACTCCTCACACAAAAAAAAAATCCTCTTTTCCCGTTTTAGAGTAGTAGCTTTTAGTTTTAGTGTAATTTTCATTTTTACTTAAGGTGAATGTCCTTCAGCTTTTGTAACTTTCTTTTAGTTTTGTAATCAAGCTTTTATCAATGAAATTCAGTTTTTGTCATAAGCTCTTTTGATTTCACTCATAAGCTCTCACTTTTCTTCAAATATTAAGCTACTATTCCATAAGCTACTCTCAATCTCATTCAAGTCTATAAGCTTAAATTGAGGTTTTATAATCAATTAATTCACTAAACCTTAAAACTAGTTAAATTTACCTTAACTTGGGATTATCAAGCTCTTGAGGGGAGCTAAAACCATGGATTGAGCTCCCATGGACTTATACTAGCTTATCCAATAGGATAAGCTAGAGCTTGTAGTTGCTTATTTTTGTGCTTCTGTTTAGCTGAAGCCTTTGTAAGTTTTCCTTTAAATTACTTTGCTCTTTAATATCTAGTTAATAATTGCTTGATAGGGTAGATTTTGCTTAGTTGCTTAAACTGCTTATCTACTTGCTTATTTCAGTTCTTATATCATCTCATTTTTGTTTATTTTACATGACATCTTTTTAATCTGTTTTTTAGCTAATATGAGTGTAGATCATAAAGTTCTCTCAATTTTGTCATAAGATCATAAAAACCCAAAAACGTAGTGTAACTCTTATCTTAATTCTAGCGAAATTAGTTGTACTGGTGTTTATTAAGCTTGTTATAAGCTTCTAGTAATCTGGTTTTAAGGTTTTTTTAATGAATTTTCATTTTACAAGCTTAATCAAATCTGTCAAGTCTAGAAGGAGTGTTTGGAATAAGCTTGTTTGACCTCAAATAGTCAAATAATTTTGGTAAAATCACTTTTGACTGTTAGTATCATGTTAGATTAATGTTTTTAAAAAGGGTTTGGATAAATTATTAACTTTTTAAGTATTTTGAGACCAAATCTTTCTGTTCCTGCACCAGGGCATTTTTCCCTTTTTCTTAGCTTATGAAAATTTGATCCAAGCATTCTAAAGCTTGGAATTCATTTGTCTTATGTTTAGATACACTCATTGAGTGTGTCTAATGTAGGTTTGAGCACTTGAGTCTCCTGCATGTTGTTTTTGCCCATTTAGTTTAATGCATCAGCAGGATTATAGCAGTTAATACTGCTTATCTTTTAATCAAATTTAGGATAGATTAATTTATTTTTTAGCTTTCAAAAATCATAGCTTATAGATTGACATAATTGTTAGTATAGATTATACTTGTTTTCTCTTCTCAATCTAAAGCTTAACTTGTCGAGGTAATTAGCATTAAAGTTCATCAAAAGTCTAAAAAGATCCAAAATTCAGTAGTAACTTTAGTTTAAAGCTTTTAATTGGAAACTTACTTATAGTAGTTATTTTAATACGTTGGATTTCATAGCTTATAGGTAATGTTTATGTTCTCATAAGCTCAGCCTCTGTCTCAGCTTATTGAGCTTATTGGCTTATTTAGATTTTGAGTTCTAAGTGTCTAGTTCTGAATTAGCTGTTTTGATCTTTGGTTTTAGTAAGCCTTAAGTGTTTTTAGCTCAAATAGCTTTTCATTTCTAGATTAAGCACATCTTAAGCTTCCTAGAACATCTTTTGGATTTGAGTTTGAGCTTATATTAAAGCTTGTGCAAGTGTTTAAGTGGAAATTAGCAAAAGTGAGCTCAAAAGCTCACTTTCTGTTGATAGTTTCTTTCAAAAGCTTTTAAGAGCTTAATTTTTGTTTAGAGCTTATGTGCCTTCATTAAGTTGCTCACATTAGCTGGTTTACACTTTTGTTCTTGAGTTTTGAAAAAATAAAAAAAATTACAACAAAGGTGTATACCAATCCGTGAAACACGTGTCCTCAAGAAGCACAAAGAAGTACAAAACCCAACGGGTTAACCCAATAAGCTACAATAAGCTCACCATTCACTTCACCTTCCATTTAATTTCTTAAACTGTTTGTCTTTTCCTTTTTCATTATATAGTCGTAGCTTTATATAACTTTTTCTTGGCTTAGTGTAAGCTGTGGCTTTCTTTTATTTTTCCTTTGATCTTTATAACTTTTTAGATTTTCCCTGAATTTTTCACATTTTTCCATTTAGTAGATTATTTTTAATCATTTTTCTAAGGTTTTAATTTTCGAAAAATCATAAAAAATAGAAATAATTTTTAGAAAAATACAAAAAAATAGTTTTTAGTTTTAAAATAATTACTTTTAGGTTTACATTCAGAAAAATCATTTTCAACACTTTTAGATTTAATTTTCAGTTTAAAGCCTTTCTTTTTAATTTAAAAATAGAATTTAATTTTAAAAATAGTTAAAAATAGTTTTCTGAGTTTTTTAAGTTACTTTAGACTTTTCTAAGTTTAAAAATCATTTTTCAAATTTTAGACATTAAGTTGCTATTTTTAGGGATTTAATTTGTTTAAAATAGTTTTTAATTCATAATAAATTCAAAAATTATCAAAAAAAATGTTTTCTTGTTCTAAAAATTTTCTTTTGTCCTAATCTAGTTAAAAATTTAGTTTGCATTCTATGAGTTAATGTTTAGTGTATTTGCTTTTTTGTCCACGGTTTATTTGCTCCCTTAATTCAGTTTAATTGTTTAATTAATTACTTTTAATTGTTCATTTTAATTGTTGCTTTTATTTAGTAGTTATAGATACTATAAAATATATTTTCTCTCATTCAAATCTTAATCCAAGCTAAAGCAAGGTTTCAATTTCACAAGTCGTTGAGGAAACGACCCAGGTGATCTTTCTTCCCGGTTAAATATACGTATTATATATTATATATATCTTTAGAGTGAGCTTTTCTTAAGGGAGAATTTAGGAAAGTTCTTAATTGCTCTTTTAGAATATTATTATATATTTTATAGTATAAAAACTACAATCACAGTACAATCTTGTTTTTTTGAACTCCAACTTACGAGCTTTCCACCTAGAAATTGCAATCCTCCTGATGTACTTTTACAATCATCTTTACATCCTGCATGGTCCGCATCTGAATATGCAATTAGTTTAAATCCAAAATCCTCCAGACCATGTCCCGATGTTATAAGGACTGTCTTAGTACTCGAAAAGATCCGTTTAAAAATCTCTTTGTGTGTTTAACCGTAGAAGGACGTAGCTTGATAACGAGACACATACAAAAAGTAGCAAAAGCAATGTCTGGACGACTGGCTGTTAGATACATAAGCCCTCCTATCATGCGACGATAAGTCGTTTGATCAGTAGGAGTGCCTTGTAAATCAGCATCCAGCCTCTCAGTTGCCATAGGTGTGCTCATGGAGACACACTCATCCAGACCATGTTTCTTTAACAATTCAATCGCGTATTGTGACTACGACTTAGGAATTATCACGGGGAGATTGATGAACTTGAAGTCCAAGAAAGAACTTTAGTTCACCCATCATTGACATTTCAAAATTATTTTTCATTAGGTTTGCAAAACGTTTTGAAAAATCTAGATTTGTTGATCCAAAAATAATGTCGTCAACATAAACTTGAACAAGTAATATGTCTCCCCCGTGACGTCGTGTGAATAAAGTCAGGTCAATAATACCTTTAGTGAAACCATGTTCAATTAGAAAAGAAGACAATTTGTCATACCATGCACGAGGTGCTTGCTTAAGACCGTATAGAGCTTTTTTCAACCTGTAGACGTGATCTGGGAATTCTAGATCAATAAACCCTTCAGGTTGGCTGACATAAACTTCTTCTTTCAAAGGACCATTGAGAAAAGCCGTTTTAACATCCATTTGAAAGATAGTGATATTCTTATGAGCAGCATAATCAATAAACATCCGAACGGCCTCAAGACGAAATGACTCTTCAAAATCAATGCCTTCTTCCTGCCTGTATCCTTTTGCCACAAGACGAGTTTTGTTTCGAACCACAATATTTTCAGCATCACACTTATTCTTCCAGAGCCATTTGAGAGCAATAATATTCTTTCCTTCTGGTCGTGGAACGAGTTCCCAAACTTGAAGTCTCTCAAATTGATTCAACTCATCTTGCATGGACTCAATCCAACTATGATCTGCCATAGCTTCTTTGATATTCTTTGGTTCAATAGTACTGACGGTTAATGCATACATGCATACCTCAGAATCTGTGTGTAACCGTTGGCGAGTCCAATGAACAGGTTTAGATAGGCTCTCCAATAACGTGGTCGAGAGGATGATCTGTTGTCCAAAATGGTGAGTTGAGGTTGTACTTGTGGAAATCGCATATTGATGTTCTAAGGCGCCGTTGGTGATGACTTAATGTTCCTCATGACTTGGAAGGATTAATATGAAAACCAACGGTGAATGCAATCAAAATCAGCAGAATCTCTTGAATTGATTTCATCACCTCTGTTAAAGAGATTGGAGAGTTGTTCATGCCAGAATGTAGTGAACAATGGGAGGAGCCTCATGTTTCGTCAACAATAATTGGAGATATAGAAGGTGAGCTTCATGAATTTGATCGGTTGGGCTCGGAATTGGATTGGGTGTATCAGAAAACTTCTTCTCAAAATATTCTTCATACATTGGACCAAACAAATTATCCAAATCTTCTTTAGATGGAATATTCATTGTTTCTGCTGAAAAATTATGATTTATGAATCGTTGAAACTCGGGTTCTAAACAATCGTGTTCAAAAGCCATAGCTGTGAGCTCGTCAAACTTGACATTTATGGTTTCCATAATCTTTTTAGTGCGTCTGTTATAGATTCGAAACCCTCTTGATGTTTCCGAATAACCAATAAAGACCCCAATGTCTGCTTTTGGTTTCATTTTTCCAAGATCATCTCGGTCATTTGTTGGATAACACAATGAACCAAACACATGAAAATATTCAACATTCGGCTTTCTGCCACGTAATAACTCATAAGGTGTTTTGTTATGTCGTGTATGAATGATTGACCATTTTGAAGTTAAAAAAACAAGCGTAGCCCTGCTTCGAGCCCAAAGAAAATTTAGGTAGCGAGAAAAGATACGCATCGTACAGAGCAGCTTTCAACAAGAGTTCGATTACCTCTTTCAAACCACTCTATTTTGCTGAGCGTTTGAGCATAATTGAAAATTTTTGCATTGATGCCTAACTTTCATAATGAGCTATAGAGTTGGCATTTTTGAATTCAACGCATTATCTTACGAATCTTTGCAAACTTTGGCTTTATAATTCAGTTGAGCTTGAGCAATGAATTTCTTTATAATCTCTGGAGTTTCATCTTTCGAATGAAGAAAGTAAACCCATGTATATCGAGAATAATCATCCACGATCACAAGAATATACTTCTTTCCATTGATTGAAGCTACCCGCATTGGACCGCATAAATCCATATGAAGTAATTCCAATTTGGAGTGATCACTTGAAACTAATTTGAGTGGATGAGAAGCTTTCTTGCTTTTTTCTCTTTCACAAGCAGAACAAAGGTGATCTTTTCCATATTTTAAACTTTGGAAGACCATCAACCCAAGTCAAGTCTTGGGGGGTAACATCGTTATGGTGCCCGAAATTAAGATGTGAGAGTCTGCAGTGCCATAACCATGACTTTGTCAAAGTTGCCTTAGACATTAGACAAACGGGTGAAGAAGCAGCCATGTCAGAAATGGAGATAGTATATAAATTTGATTCGCGACCGCCTGTAAGCAAATCATCTCCTTCCAGATTACGCACATAACATGTCTTAGAACGAAAAGCCACTTCTAAATCGCCATCACAAAATTGTCCAAACGCTAAAAGATAGTTATGTTCCCAAGACCTTCGACATAATATACATTGACAAAATAGTGATATTGCCTGTATAGAACACGCATAGCTTGTGATTGCTGCAAAATTATCATTACCTGAACATGGTCACATCTCTCTCGGTGCCCATAGAATTTCCTCAAGAAAATTTTTTATGCAGTGATCATCACCCTCTAGAGGCTTTGAACAACCACTATCAACAATCCACAGAACAATCTAAACTACATGCAACACAAGAAGAAACAACACATAGACAAGTGGGCAATTTGACTACCCATTTCTTAATAGAGACCGATTGTTTTCCAGATGAACGACTATTCTGACCATTTGGTTTTATGTTAATAGGAGACCAAACAACATTTGGTTTTGATTTAAACCATTTTTTCCATATTCGACTAGTTCGAATCTTGTTCTTCATGTATGTGCTTGAAGACTTAGTCTTGTAAAGGTTTCTTTCTTTATACTAGAAACCTTATCGTTAGCTTTTGAGGTACTTTTGACATCAATCTTAGGTTTGGAGACTACATACGTAGTATCTAAAGACTTAGATAGTGTCAACTCCTTAGAAAACCTAGTCTTGTGAACTACATAAGTAGTATCATAAGATTTTGGTGTTCTAGATTTAGTAGATAAGGTTCTACGAACATTCGAATGCACATTCAATTTATAATTTGCAAACAGTATCATGATGGAATAAGCACATTTTGCATACAAGAAACACATAACAAAGTTTTCGCTTTAGAAGCGTTTGCAACATCAACATCAATTACATTCTCTTTGTTTGAGATAACATTTTCAGATGTGATATCTGTTTGCTTATTTTTCCTAACATAAACTGCTACTTTCTTTGCTGTCCCCCCCCAGCCCTGGCTTATTAGAGTTAGCTAAGACACTATTCTTGACAAAAAGGGATGTGAATCTCTATTCATTGGTCTTCTAACACTGCGATGCAACATTCATTCCCAGAAGAAGATAAATCATGCTTAGCCTCGTTTGTTTGTGATTCATGTGTTGTGACAACTTTGTACATTCCAGGTGCTATGACATTTTTGTTTGAATTTACCCCTCTTTGTTTGGCAGGTGAAGTCTGTAAAGTGACTGGTTTTGACACGACATGGTTTTCTTCTGATTTTTGAACATCCGTTTTCTTTTGAATAACATGTTTGTGTAATGGTGTGACACAAAGAAGAGGTTGAGAACCATTTGTCTTGTCAAACTTAGTATTTACAAACTAACCTTGTTTATCAACATTTGCCACTCTAGTTTTTTAGTCAGATATGGTAAAACAAAAGATTTTCTAATTCTCGAGCGCGGAATAACACCATATGCATATGTTTTCTCAGAGACATGAGCAATTAATTCGTCCATTTCCGTTTGAGTTTGAGACCGTGTCTTTTTGATTGAATTAAAAAGCTTTTGATATTCTAATTTGACATTGTCACGTTCTTTTATCAAAGATTGCACCGTAAAATCCAAAGACACGTTCTCATCTTCAAGTTTTTCCATTTTTGAAATCCAAGAATAATCAAGAGGATTTGTGTTTTTATTCGTAAAACTATGTATCCCATTTATGTTTTTCTTTTCAGGTTGTAACTTTAATTCAAAAATTACACTGTTGCTTTTCACACCTTTGAACTTCTTTTTCAAGAATTTTTTATTCTGCTTCAACCCATTTGAATCTCGTGGATTTCTTTTAAGTTGGTCAATGTCCGCATGGGGTGAATTGTCACACATTCATGATTTAACACACACTTAATCTACTTTCATGCTTGAGAGATACTTCTAAAATTTGATCTTATTCATCAAAAAATCATTTGCCTCATCTTGTTCACAAAGTTTACTTTCTGTAGACTCAAAAACATCTTTCATCTCTTTTACATCCCTCTGAAATAGTATCTTAAAGAATTCAAAATAAAACTGCAACTCGTTAACAATTGGTTTGAGTTGATCTTGACAAAAATCATTGAGTTGTATTTCTTCAGGTGATGTATAAAAAATGCTTGCTCTTTTACAGTTCTTTTGAATTAATTCAGACAACTTTTGAAAACCATTTTTTATTTTATCTATTTTAGTGATCAAAGGTGACTCACTTGGCATTGATGCTGGAATAGAAGGAGTTGCATTTGAATTCTTGTCAGAAGGAATAAAAGAAGATGGAAAATATTTTTGCTCAGCAGAAAGCTCTTTTTGAGGAACAAAGTCTTTATAGAGAGCATTTATTTGTGCATAATCAATTGTCCAACAATTCTGTTATTGTTCAACAGCAATTGGAGCATCATTTTTTCTGTACACTTTTTTTTGACTTTTGGAAGCATCAGCAGAGTGTCCTCAGAATCTCTAATGGCAAGAGAAATCTCTGAATTACCTAACTAGAAAAAGGCAAGATAATAAGTTTTATCTTTGGACATTACAGGAAATTGCTTGCTTTGATGTAATCAAGTCAGATACCCCAACCAATTGGTTTTAATTGCTGATCATACACAGACAATAGCTTTGGTCCAAGCATAAACATTCCTTGTAATGAATTGCCAAGTTTCAAAATTAAATCAACATTCTTTTTCAGTTTGGCCTCAAGATCTAGAACAGTGTCATGATATCTATCCTCATTTTCACTCATTTGCCTTTAAATATGAATGAGTCTTTTGAAGTTCCTCATTTTTTCGTTTGTAATCTTTGACATCTAAATCTAATTTATCTCGTTGTTTTTCTAGATCTCGAATGATATCTCGATCACGAACAAATTGAGACTGGGCTTGTTGACTAAAATTGTTTGGCTCGTTTTAGTTAGCCTCAAGAAGTTCGTTGAGATAATTATTATCCGCATTTATGTTTTCCAAAACCCGAACCCTTTCCTTATACAACTCAAGCTGACTAGTCAAATTCGTGTTTTGTTTTTGAACTTTTTGAGCAAATATTTGTTGTTTTCACTAATCTTGATGATGTAACATTTCTTAGCTAATTGCTCTAACGGCACATAGATCAGAACATGTGTATCTTTTCAATGCCTGCCGAAAATTAACATTCCCATTGGGTGAATCAAATATAATATCACTATCAATTTAATCATCACCAATAGTACTGTTAATAATTTTAATATGAGTTGGATACATTTGTTCTTCATTTTCAGTGTTGGATGAAGATTGTACCTCACTTATAAATGCAGAATCATAGCTTGGCCCATCATCAGAAGTATTATCAGCTGGTTGAATTCTGGCCATTAAGCATATGTTTGTACTGAGTTCTTTAATTTCTTCCATCCTCGTAGCATCAGCAAAGAGAAAATCATTCTGCTCATCGGTAAGAATTACGCAACTCTTATCCTGTGTTTAGCCAGCAACATTTGTTCCCATGAAGTATTTTGAGTCTCGAACTCTTGGCTTTGGACAATTCCTAGCATAATGTCCTTTTCCACTGCAGTTGTAGCATTGAATAGTTGAAGTGTTTCCTAAAGACGAGGTTCGAAGAGTCCTTTGAACATTTCTGGTCTCATTTGGAGCATTCGATCCCTCTACGATTTCTTCCTAAACATAAGCTCGTATATTATTTCTTTCAACATTACCAGAGTTCCTACTTTGAATATTCACCCTGTCACCTTGAAATGATTGCTTTGGTTTCTTGGTAATTGGATGAAGTGCGAAACGATGATTTGTTGGAGAAGAAAATTTTTTTAAGTAATGGCTCGAGCAAGTTAACACATTGCAGATGCTAGAGATCTCAATTTGGTGTGTACATCGTCATCTTGTACTCCAGCTTCAATAATCAACCACAGACTAGATGTGTCGACATAATAAGATGATGTGTTTTCTGGAAGAGAGAACCCGTATGTGCACAGAGCTTAAAGGAACATGAGGTTTTTCTAACTTCTTTGCTCTGAGACATTAACCAGTTTCTCGTATTTGCTGAAGTAATAAAAAAGATCATCAAAGTATCCACTGTCCAGACGTTTAGCACAACGAACTTGGGTAACCATATTTCAACCATTAACGGTTGCATACTATTCAGAAAACATTTCTGTTATTTTGTAACAATTGGAAAATGCATGTCATGTCTTTCAAATGTTCATTAACTGAGCCAAACGATTGTAGAATTTATACTGAAACAAGTGCTTCCCCTGGTTCAGCAATAAAGTGATCAAATTCATTTGTAAAAAGAGTTTCTCTATCAACTTTGTTTTGTATAGTTCCCCTCATAAGACGTTCAACTCTTTTCCACATGTCCTTGGCCGAAGTGCAAGCATCCACATAATTATAAATGTCATTTGGAATAGAGAGAAGAATCAGATTCATGAGCTCCATCTCAGCATCATAGTGCAATAACGTATCTCCTTGTAAAAGAATCAGATTCATGAGCTCCATCTCAGCATCATAGTGCAATAACGTATCTCCTTGTAAATCCTCAGCAGTTTGCAATTTCGGAACTGTGGAATTGTTAGGAATGAACATTTCAAACTTATAAGGTCCTTCATCAAGCGCTTTGTTAAGCCACTTTCAGTTTTCCTTCTTTCGATTTATATATCATCTAAATCTACTTGCCTATGTATATAACTACCCCTTTCAAGCATGGGAGGCCTAGTCTCAGAACCGGCATCAGCAAGGGATTGTTGATATGTTTTGGATGTTGACATTTTTTATGATTCAAAGATTGGATCTTTGTAGATGAAAATGATTGATATTTGGAGAAGATTTCCAAACTTGGTAACAAGTGTGAAACTCGGACAACACTGTTCTCGGATAACAAGTAGTCTAAAACTTGGTACACTTCTCAAACAGAACTAAACTCGGAAAAAATACTAAGAAACTCGGTATTCCTAAAAACGTATTAAACTTGGAAATACCCTTAATCCTAAAATCGATTATAGCAATCTCGATAGAATCGAGTTTCGAAAAATTCATTGACTAAGGATCAACAATGATTACAAAAAAACCGAGTTTATGATTGACTGAATAAATCGAAAACAATATAACGTCAAATTCGATAGAACCGAATTTGACTTCCGAGTTTTAGAGATTGAAGAATTTGTTTTCAAAATCCCAATTCACGATAAAAAACCGTGAAATTGTGGTTTAACACTTTGTAAGCGTATTCCTGAGAGTAAATTCACTAAGTCCTTATTCACACTTTTCGATAAAACCGAAAAATGTGTGAAAACTTATAAAACTCGATTTTCAACCGAGTTTATCAATAATCTCCTAATATAAGATTTTTGATAGAACCGAAAATGCGTATATATCTATTACAATACTTTTCTATCGAGAAACTAAGAGTATTAAGCAAAAACTATCCGAGAATACAAAAATTACTTCCGAGAATGCTGAAATACTTCCGAGAATGGTAGAATATCGAGAACGCTAAAATACTACTGAAAATGCAATCTCCATAACTCGATAACACTCGATAACTTCCAAATACTCGAAATTGCTTGTCAAAACACAACTCGAAAGCTCAAATATCTCAACCGAATTCACCGAATGTCATCTCGAGGTTGTCGGACGTGTAAAAAGCTCACAAATCGAATCACTCTAATTCTCTAATGGCGTATGATACCACTTGTTAGGTCTTGTTTATCTTGAATCATACATATTGTTCATGAAAGCTTAGAGAGAATAGTAGAGGAGGGCAAGTATTCAAATTTCAAATGTTATTAAAATGGAGGGAAAAAGGAAAAGTTTACTACAAGGCATCACCTTCTAATGATGATTAGAAGGGGTATTTATAGGAGAAGGAATGAGGCTTCCCTTCCTTTATTTTTCACTTCTAGTCCCTATTCTTTGGCAATTATGCTATTTCTTACTTTTAGCATAATATACCTTATTACAAACTACTTTATTCTAAACAAAATAAAGACTAATGACTAAATATAATTAAACCACATAATCGACACTTTTTATGAACCTAACACAGCTTATGATGCATATAATGAGGTTGCTTGTCTAATACTCGGTAGTATGACTCCTGAGCTTCATACACAGTTTGAAAACTCCTCACCATATGACATGATAAAAGAGCTTAAATCTATGTTTGAAAAACAAGCTGAAGTGGAGAGGTTTGACCTAATCCAAACTTTCCATGCTTGCAAACAAGAGGAGGGTAAACCAGTTGCTGCATACGTTCTACAGATAAAAGGATATGTAGACCAACTGGAACGTCTTGGTTATATGCTACCACAGGATCTTATAGTAGGTCTTATCTTAAATGGCCTTACTAAAGATTTTGCTGGATTTGTAAGAAATTACAATATGCATAACATGGGAAAGACGATTGGAGAACTACATGCTATGCTCATTGAGTATGAAAAGGGTTTACCTAAAAAGGCTGAAACACCACAAGTAATGATGATTAAAGGTGGTAAAATCCAGAAGGCCAATAAGAAATCTCTTAAAGCTAAAGGCAAGGGTAAAGCTAATGGCAAGGGAAAGGATAAATAAGTTTATATCCCCAAGCCTAAAAACCTTAAGCCTTCTGCTAAAGAGCACACAGCTAAGGATGACACCTGCTACCACTGCAAGGAGGTGGGTCATTGGAAGAGGAACTGTCCTGTCTATCTTGCTTAGTTGTTGAAGAAAAAAAAGAAAGTTGACTTTGCCAGTTCTTCAGGTATCTTCACAATAGAATTATTTGCTTTCCCTAATAAATCCTGGGTGTATGACACTGGTTGTGGTACTCACATTTGTATTACAAAACAAGGATTTAGAGAAGCAAGGAAACTAAAACAAGGAGCACTCTATTTGTACGTGGGCAATGGTGTTCGTGCACAAGTAGAAGCTATTGGAAGTTATGACTTAGTTTTGCCTAATGGCCTTGTGATTTGTTTAGACAATTGTCATTATGCACCTTCTATAACTAGAGGTGTTGTTTCAGTTCACCGTTTGGTAGAAAATGGATTTGTCCAGTGTTTTACGGATTTTGGAATTTTAGTTTCTAAGAACAATGTGTTTTATTTTAATGTTATTCCCAGTAATGGTATTTATGAAATTGATAGCACTAAAAGAGCCAAACATAACTTGGACTCTACTTATCTATG
>BQNB010084318.1:0-28787 GCA_026074375.1 Tanacetum coccineum
GTCCTTAAAAGTAGCCTTTTAGTCTTTTAAAACTGCCTTAAATCCAAAAGAGTAGGGTCTGTCTGTTATATGGCTTATTTTTGAGCTTATTAATAAGTTTCAGAATAAGTTGTAGTTTTATAAAATATTTATTTTCATGTTTTCTTTAAGTTTGTGTAAAAAAAATTCAAAAAAAAATGTTTGCAAAAAGGCAGACCCAGGACTCGAACTGGGTCTCCTCCCCTTTCATACCAAGCATATTTAACACACCACTCAACACCACTCTGCCCTTGGGTCTTTTACGTTTAGTATTTGTGTCATTTAATATTTATACCCTTTTTAGCATTTTTACATATCAACCCATTTTAGCTTATTTCCAGCTTATTTCCATAAGTTGCTTTGCCCAATTTGTTTTTTCTAGATTAAGAACTATTCAAAGCACTTTTTGCGATTTTCTAGTTTTTTTAATTTAGTTTAGTATTTTTAATGCATTTTTTTTGTTTAAAACTGTTTTTTATTTATATTAAATTAAATAAAAGTAAAAAAAATATAATTTTTTTAAAAAATTTTCTTTTATCATTTAGGACTTGTAAAAATTAAATTTGCATAAGTAGCGTTAAAATTTGATGTTTTAGGGTTTTTGATCGCGTTTTTAGGATTCCCGTTAACGTTTTTCGTTTAAGTCCTTAATTGCTTTCGTTTTAGTTTGCCTTTACTCGTTTTTGCATGTTATTAGTAAAATTAGAAACGAAATCAAATCTTAAATCATTCAAACATGCGATCACGAGCTTAAACTTGATTCTCAATTCACGCCTCGTCGGGAAACGACCCAAGAATGTTTTTTTGGGATTTTACTTTGGGTAAAAGTAAATAAACTTCTTAAAAGCCTCTTGGAACACTCTCACTCTTCTATAATTGATATTATCCTTATATATATTTATATTTTATATATTTATATATACTAAAGGATTGTAATCAAGCATAAGGATGCTCAGGGGCAAAGTGTGTTCACTAGTCGAGCCTGTAGGGGACTATTTGATATTAGAGGCTCGTTGGTACACAAGCTTATTCTGGAGTCCTTTAGTATATTTAGGTTTGGAGTTAGGAGGCGTATGAACTGGAGAGAGTTTATTTTGGCCTTAGGATTACATACAGCAGAGGAGATGCAAACTGCTGGTTTTGATTTATATTGGTCTGAGAGAGCGAGGCAGATCCCCGACAAGGGGGATCTAAGTGCTTACTGGATCGGGATCTTATCTGTGGCTAGGTACACCCCCCTCTTATACTCTTATCAGGGATCCTATACTAAGGTTATGCTACAGGCTCATCGCCTGTAGCATCGCTAGGAGGAGTCAGGCACCTAAAAAAGTGACCGTGGCTGATTTATTCTATTTAATCGGCAGGATGGACATATGGCAGCTTTACCTGCACGTCGGCGCCCTCCCCCGCTGGTAATCTAGTGCTAGGTATTTAGGTTGTTACGCTGTTCAGGAGGAAGAATGTGGTGATTATATCTGTGTGTTATTTTGTTGCCCGTCTAGTGGAGCATTTTGAATTACTTACTGAGGAGAGGCTCTAAGGGTTAACGGTGATTGTGCGGGACATCCCTGTTATCGATATGGCCGACTTGGTAAGGCTGTAGATATGCGTAGTGCTTGATGATACTTAGGCTTGGGTAGCCCTGGGATCAGAGAGGCAGCCCGATGTTGCGGCTGGTGCCCCTAAGGCCTCTAAGGATGCTCTTGTAGCTGATGAGGGTGCTCTGGCTGTTCCAGTACCCGTGCAGGCACCTCAGCCACCACCACGTGCAGCCGGACCAGCTCAAACTATGGCTCAAAGGTTATCCAGGGTAGAGGAGGATGTGAATGAGATTCGAGGAGCACTGGGCGAGCAGAGAGTGATATTGGATAGTATGCTTTATCGATTTCTCCCGAACTCTACTTGGAACGTTGTTGGACATCTCATATATGATGAGTCAGGCTGGGGTCAGATAACACCAGCGTAGTGTAGACTTCAGATCCCATAGCGAGCTTACATATGCAGGATTGATGGGCCATTTTTCTTTCTTTTTTTTACACTTTATATTACCACGATATAGAGAAAATTTCTTTTTAGCAAATTTAAGTATAAATTTGAACTAAGACTAAAATTATTGTTATCAACCATACTTCAAAAATCGTTGATATAAGTTTAATTTTCGAAGAGAGCACGTATTATTAGTCCGGTTAGAAGCTTATGGGAGAGAAAAGCCATAAACTACACTTATGAGCTCTTAAGATTTCCAACTAATCCTTGTTTAGCATCTAACTCATAATTAACTCTATCATTTCTCGTTCTTCGCAAATTTAAAATCTTTAATAAAAAGATCCGCGAATGCTTAGTCTAAAAGTTAAGGGACAAGCTAGAGCTCAACACGCTCGATCGAGTCAAAATTTATTCTTATTCTACCCAGCAGGAAAGTCAACATTGTGATAAAACACTTATTTTATTTTTGAAAATTTTTAAATTTTTTCATTTTTTTGGTATTTTGGTGGTAAAAACGGGATTACGTGAAAACAACGACTGCAGGCACAATCAAATCGAAAGATCCCCCCATACTAGAATTGAACATTGTCCTCAATATTTTAAGAAGGGTCTCTACGTAAATCTAAAGCCGTTTATTAAGTATGCTCAAAGATAAACGTTAGTCGATAAGATTGGATATTGGATTCCCATAATTATGCAAAGGATTGAAGCTCGAGTGAACGAAGGACAAAAACCACGAGCACGAGAGGCTTCATAATCTGGGGCAATCCTGGACATACAACACAAAACACGAAACATGAGAAAGGAAGAGGCGAGCCTCCTCACAACACACTTATTCGTTAATACTACTACTATTAGGATAAGCATGGGTTGCCACCCACGAAGCGCTTATTTTTGTTAACCGAGTTTTGAGCCTGACTCGATCCCCCATAATTGAGCTGGTCAAGGAGGATAGAAATGGAGAAACGAAACATCCAAGATTGGAATGTCCTCTCCATAGATCATCATCGGGCTTTTAGAAAAATGTTGGAAACATTTAAAGCCCCAATGAGATAAGAGATGAACTTTGTCCTCATTTTCAGATGAAAATGGAAGTAAAGTGTCAATCATTGGACAAAGGGTGGGTTGGGTGGGTAAAAGTCTAGGCATAAGAACATAATGTTTAGAAATATCACCCACCACTTTGGCAGTCAAAAGTCCCGTATCGGGCTCAAAGTAAATTCCATCATCTGGCAGTTTTGCAGGAGGATGGATGGAGGTTAGTATTATTTTGTGTTTGAGGGGGATAAGACGAGTGATGATGGAACCTCAAAAGTGAAATTACTCATTTCAGGAAGTGAAGGGAACATTGCTAACCAATGCTTCAAGAAAGGATATAAACTAGGAGGTGGAGAGGTTGTTTTGATTGATGTTTGGATGTACAATGTCCCTTCAGAGTCACTGTACATCATTCTCATGCCCGATGGCATTGAGTCCATCCGGAGTAAAAAAAAAATCATCTCCCGCCATAAAGAGAGTCACTATCCTCAACGGATAGGGAGATGGTAGTGAAAGAATCGATTTATAGCATCAGAATTTTTTAGAAATAAAATACTTCCGGAGGTCGAGGGATAATTACATACAACAATTCTCAACAAACTACAATTTTTCTTCCTCAGGATCAAAGTCGGTTTCATTAATTCCTGGTGGAATTAAATCGATATGAGCGAGTTCACCGGAGAACTCCTCGAGAAGAAAATCGATCTTAGGAGAAGAAATAATCAAAGTATCTTGATTAAGCAAAGATTCTATATGATCAGACTCAGCATTAAGGTGATGCGGATCTATCTTAGTAGAAATGATTTCTTCATCAAAAAGAGGGTTTGAATAAATTTCCTTCGGAATGTCCTCGTCGTCACTAGAGGAAAAATCGCCGTCAGCATCAAAGAGAGTATTATAGAAAGTTGTAAAATTATCACAAACGGGCACATCACACTCACTTTCAATTTCGGAAAAATCCTCAAACTCACTTAGGATTGGGACAAGGTTCTCAACACTAGACAGACTTTAATAATTCGTCCCGATTCCCATTTCTGAATAGTGCGAAAGATCAGGTTCCCATCATACTTAGAGAGTTAACGGTTTCCTCGGTTGTAAGACGTAGTGTTGATTGCAATATATACTTCTCCGTCATCATCTTCGATGAGCAGGGAAACAATTCCAGTTCGGAGTATTATTATAATCTGCCAGCTCCTCACTTATAATTTGCACATCTTTAAGAAGTTTATGAAGCGATTCTTGTAAATCCTCTGGTTGATGTTTCTTTTCACTACAAGCATGCTTTATTTCAAAAAAATTCTCCCAAGCTAGCAATAAAACCTTTGGCGTTTCTCTAAAAGGTATACGATCAAGCTTCTTTAAAAAGGTTTGTATATATTTCATTAGGTTTTCTCTAGCTTGCAAAAATTCCACACTTGTTTCTTGAGGAGGTTGATGAATGACGGGAAACTGAGAGGGTTGGGATTGGTCAAAACCGAAAGAATTGGAATTATAGAAATTTTTGTTCCTCTGTTGACATTGAAAAGTCTCATGAGGACCCCCGTAGTTTTCACAACAAAGATATTGTTGTAGAAAATTAGGTGAAGTTTGTGGAAAATTTTAAAAGTCTTGATTGTAACACGGGTCCGGATTAGAGATAAACGGAACTTGAGGCGGACAATCGTAACCATAAAGAGCATCGTTCCCACATAACTCACAAGAATATGCCTGGGGCTGACTCAGAGAATAATGTGGAGGTTGGTTAAATCCAAAGTCTTGATTGTAACAGGGACCTTGATCAAAGACGGGTGTGTTCCCTGTTTGACAATTGAAACCCGGATGAGAGTTCCCTCCACAAAATTCACACGAGTATGTCTCGTATTGGTGCTGTGGAGGTTGGTTGAAGAAGTTCGGTGTTTCATTATAAGAATAAGGATTTGGGTCATAGACAAAATCATTTTCGGATCCTATACTGCTACAGCTCGGACAGTTTCCACCATTAAACGGACCTCCAGAACACGAGTAACCCAGATGGTTATACGAAGACATGTCGAAGAATTAAATGGATAAGAGGGTAAATAAGAAAAGAATTAAACAAATAAGAGGATAGAGAAGATTAGTTATAGCAAAATACATAAGAACGAAAAATATTTTTAGTAACCGATAATCGAACAAGTGTACGGTAGCTCTCTAGAAAACGCACAAAGAAGTAGAGGAGCGGGTAAGCACGAAGCGTTTTAAAAACCTTCTCCTTTAGGGTCGAAGTTCGTAGGATCGACCCTCCTTATACCTCTCTTGTAATCTAAAGGTGAGCCGAATTCACAAGTGACACAACGGTTGATTTTGTTTTTTTTTCAATTTTTTTGGTATTTTTGATTACTTGAAAATATTCACAAATGAAAGCGATAACTTCACGGGGAAGGGTCTTCAAGGCACAACAAACTTCAACTCGATAATCGTCTCATGACCTCCCCGGCAGCAGCACCAAAAATTGATTTGTGTCCTTTAGTATATATAATATATAATATAAATATATAACTAAAATATCCAAAATCAATAATAGAAGAGTGAGAGTATTCAAAGAGGGTTTTAAGAAGAAAGTTATTTTTACCAAACTAAAATCCCAAAAACCTTCCCGGGTCGTTTCTCGACGAGGCGTGAATTGAGAATCGAGAATCGGTTTGTGGAACAATGCTTGAATATCAAAAATTTGGATTTGGTTTTCTAATTCTACAGGAAAAAGCAATTAAAGGGCAAGCTAAACCTAAAACGAAAGCAATTACGAATTTAAAAACACGAAAAACGAAAACGGGATCAAAACCCGTTCTTTAAAAACCTAAGATCTACAAATTTAACCCTAAAAATGAAAATTTAATTTTTAACAGTCCTAAATGATAAAAAAAAAATTAGAAAAAAGAATTAAATTTTTTTGACATTTATTTTATTTATTATGAATTAAAAATAGTTTTACTCTAAATAAAATATTAAAAATAGTAAACTAATTTTAAAAATTCTAGAAAAATTACAGTAAATACTTTAAACTATTTAAAGGCTAAAAAAATACAAATTGAAAATAAGGATAAGCTGTTAAAATAATCAAATAAGCTCTAAAAGCTAAAACTGATAGAGTGTTTAAATATTAAATGGTGCATGGTATAACTTGAAAAAGACCCCAGGGCAGATGGTGATGAGTGTTGTGTTAAATCGTTGGTGTGTTAAAGGGAGGTCACAGGTTTCGAAACCTGTGGCCATCCTTTTTGAAAAACATTTTTATTTTTGAAAACTTCTTTTTGAAAAAGCTAAAATAAGCAACAAAAAAAAACAATTTTAATAAAGGGACTTTTCGGACAAAACTTAAAAATAGCAGAAAATAAGCTAAGCAAGGCAGACAGTTTAGCTTAACAAGTTAGTGGCTTTAAGCTAAAACTGTTTGGCTTTTTGGACTAAATTATGCTAGTAGAAACACAATAAGCTGGAAACAAATCCTAAGTTATAACTACAAGCAAAAAAATAAGCACAACGAGTAAACTAAAATTAGCACTAAAAGCAAATCAAACAGCAGACATTTAAAGGAACAGGTAAAGGACTTTACCTACTTTTAAGCTAGGATAAAGGACTTAATAAGCACAAAGAAAGAAAGAGTAAACAGATTCATTCTAGACCTATCAAGCTTACAGTACTTGAGATAAGAACTCTAAACAGCTAGAACTCACCAGATAAGCAAATTCCAAAGCCAGATTATCAAAACTTAAGTTTTTTATGCAAACCGATTAAGTCTAAAACTTAAATAAGTACCACAACTCAAAAAAGATATCCTAGGACTTAAATGGCTACTTAATAAGATATTCTAATTGAGTATAAGCAATAAACAACAATACTGAAAAGAAGAAAAAACCAAATAAGGCGATTTTTATGTTTTTAGGTTTTTAAGAGTTTTAAAGACTAAATGAGCTTTTGCAGCCCTAAATTAAGCTATGCAAAAGAAGTTTAAAATCTGAATTAATCTTATATCATTTAAGGATATTCCTATGAGCTTGTGCAAAGTAGAATTCAGAACCTAAAAACAAACCTAACAACAAAATTAAAATGACATTTCTAAACTGGCATAATAAGAAACTTTAACTAAAAACTTTTAGAAAAAAGGACAGATTATGTCTAAACCACAATTGTCAAATGCAGGCCTAAGACTCATTCCAATCTTCATGCAATGTGACTATTTTAGAACAAAATTCCAGCTTAAAGAACTTATAAAGTAAAATCTAAAAAATAAAGCAGTTTGATAAGTAATACACACAGTTTCTAAACAATTTAATACGACAGACTAAAAATAAAATTTGTAACCATAAAAAATTTTACAATCTTATCAATGGACTAATTAGAGCTTAATGAATTTAGCTTAAATGTCAAAACAAGCTCAAGCAGTGGTAACCATAGTTACCACTACTTGTGCCAAACACCCCTTTAAAAACTATTTTACCATTTTTAAACGAAATAAGCTGAGATTTATGCAAACAGATGATGAATTAAGTTCATTGAGGACATTTAAGCATTAATCAACCACATATAAGCATAAAACAATAGGCTAGAGTAAAAGCTATAAAATGCTAAAATATGCAGTTTTTGTGAAAAACTTAAACAAGTAAGATCTAATCAACAAGCAAGCAAGAGTAAGCAACATTAAGCTATATTAAGCAGAAATTAAGAAACAATAAGAAGAGATAAGCTGTATAAGCAAATCAAATAAGCAAAATCAGTAAATGAGCTTTATGAACTTGAAAAATGAGAACTTACAATTCCCTTTGCACAAAACAAGGGTATTAAGCTTTTGAAAAGCTAGATCTACAAGCTCCAGCTTGTTTTAAACAAGCTGGTATGAGTCCAATAAGCCCTTTCCAAGTTTGGCTTATCATCTAAAGTACCAATTCCATATGCATAGGTAATTTCTTTGAAGGGAATTCAAATTGTAAAACTTAAATATGATTTATGAAACCTTGTTGAGTTAAACAAACATTAGGAGCTTATATGAGCTTATTATTGTGTATCCAAAAGCTTTTAGAACCAATATTTGCATAATATGTAAAATAAATTGGAAGACAGGAGTTAAATAATCATGACCTTATATTAGAAAACTTTAAAGAGGTACAATACTTGATGAAAGAAAATCGGCATAAAGTAAAAGATAATTAAAAGTAAATTTACACTAATCCTACACTACATGATTTTTTCTTTGTATTAAGCCTATTTATATAAAAAAATGAATGCGCTGTGTGCTTATTGTGTGGGGCTTTTCTGTGAGGAGAACATAAAGCTTCATCCCCATTCAAATTATCTTGTTCACCAAGAAATGCCATCTGAGCCCTTCATCTTGAAAACTTGCCCCAACAGCCAATGAAAAATCAAGGGATTGCCATGGTGGATTTGTTGGTTTGTGAAGTGGGAAAGTGATAGGTTTGGGGAAAAGGGTTTTTACCCTCTGTGTGTATGTAGCAGGGGTCGAGTTGTTAGAGACACAGGAATAGTAAGTGTGGGGTTTTGGGTTTTGGCGAGAAAAAGAGGTTTCGGTTAGTGGAGTTTTACCCTGCGTAAGTTGCAGGGTAAAAGTGGGAGAGATGTACAGTAAGTTTTGGCGGGTATGTTTATTTGTTTGAATGGTTGACTTACACAAAAGTCAACCTTGCTTTTGGTAAGTGTTTGACAACGTTAGTCCTCTTGGGATAACGGTGAAACAGGATAAGGACTAAATGTGTTTGTGGTATAGGACAATGGTGTAATGGACTGGTCGTGATAGTATGTCATGAAAAGGTGGTTAGGATATCATTGGAAGGTGATGAGATACTTCGGGTTCAAGGTGAACGTACTCAAGGAGTCTCGAAAACCTTATTGAACACGCATGTAGATAAACCGAAAGTGAGTGATACTTCCGTCATACGAGATTTTGTTGATATGTTCTGAAATACTTGTCGATGACCACCGCAACGACGAGTTGAGTTCCGCATAGATTTAGTTCCTGGAGCAACACCAGTCGTGAAGTCTCCATATCGTCTAGCACCTTCGGAAATGCAAGAATTGTCTAAACAACTTCAAGAGCTGCAAGAGAAAGGTTTCATACGACCTAGTCATTTTCCATAGGGAGCACCAGTGTCGTTTGTTAAGAAGAGAAGCATGGAGTTCATTTGAAGTTAGTGTTGGAATTACTGAGGAAGGAGAAGTTGTATGCTAAGTTTCCTAAGAGTGGGGTAGTGAAGAATTGGGAAGTACCTACGACACCCTCCGAGATATGATAATTCTTAGGATTGGCAGGTTACCTACCTATGCTTCATCGTAAACTTTTCTAAGATTGTTAAACCCATTACTCCCCTAACTGAGAGGAATCAGAAGTATGAGTGGGGCGCAGAACGAGAAGAGGCTTTCCAAACCTTGAAGAATGATTTGTGTGACGCTTTGATAAATCGAATGTAGTGGTTGATGCGTTGAGTAGAAAAGGAGAGTGAAACTAAGACGAGTAAGAGCAATGTCCATGACTATTCACTCAGGTGTTAAGGATAAGATATTGGCTACTTCAAGTGAGACGCCCAAGGTAGAGAACGTGCCAGCAAAAATGTTGCGTGACATAGACCAACAAATGGAAAAGAGGGCAGATGATGGTTAGTACTTTATGGATTAAATTGTATAGTGAGTATGAGTATGAAATTCGCTACCATCCAGGTAAGGCAAATGTGGTGACTGATGCGTTAAGTAGGAAGGAAGGAGTGAAACCTAGACGTGTTCGAGCGATGGCTATGACCATTCAGTATGGAGTAAGAGGAATGATACTTGTAGCCCAAAGTGAGGCATTCAAGCAAGAGAACGTACTCGCAGAAAGACTACATGGTTTAGATCAACAGATGGAAAGGAAAGAAAAAGAGAGTTTGTATTTTATGGATCGTATTTAGGTTCCATTGGTAGCAAGTGAAATGGATGAGGCCCATGCATCAAGGTACTTGGTATATCCGGGAGCGGATAAGAAGTACAATAACCTTGGAGACATGTATTGGTGGCCATGAATAGAGAAGGATATAGCTATCTATGTTAGCAAATTTTAGACTTGTTTAAGAGGTGAAGGCTGCAATGCCAAAGACTCTTGGTTTGCTGCAATAGCCTGAGATACTTAAGTGAAAATGGGATATAATTACCATGAATTTTATCACTTAATTGCCAAGGTCAAGTAGTGGAAATGATATGATTTGGGGTGATGGTCGATAGACTGACCAAGTCACCTTATATTTCTACCTATACGAGAAGATTACAAGAGGAGAAGTTGGCAAGGATTAATATTTATGAAATGGTAGCAAGGAATGGAGTTCCGGTGTCGATCATCTCAGATTGAGATGGGAGATTTACTTCATGGTTTTGGCAGACACTGCAGAAAGCATTAGGAACACGACTAGATAGTGTACGGCTTATCATCCTTAAATGGATAGACAAAGTGAGTGTGCGATTCAGACTTTGGAAAGTATGTCAAAGGCGTGTGTGATTGACTATGGTGGTAGATGGGGTGTTCACCTATCGTTAGCTGAGTTATCTTACAACAATAGCTATCATTCAAGCATTCAGTATGCTTTGTTTGAAGCCTTGTATGGGAGGAAATGTAGATCGCATGTTTTGTGGGCAGAGATTTGAGAAAGTAGTTTGATTGGACCTGAATTTGTTCAAGAAATGACTGATAAGGTAGTCTTGATCAAGGAAAAGTTCAAAGCGGTGAGAGATCATCAAAGGAGCTATGCTGGTAATAGGCGTAAGCCATTAGAGTTCGAGGTATGAGATCATGTGTTGTTAAAGGTGTCGCCTTGGAAGTCCATGATTTGTTTTGGGAAGAAAGGAAAGTTAGCACCAAGGTATGTAGAACCGTTTGAGATCCTTGAAAGGATTGGCTCTATAGCTTATAGGTTGAGATTGCCCGAGGAGTTGAGTAGTGTACATGACACATTCCATGTGTCGAATCTGGAAAAAAAAATGTTTAGCGAAAGCTAATTTGCATGTGCCGTTAGATGAGATCGAGGCCGACAAGACTCTTCATTTTGTCGAGGAACCTGTAGAGATTATGGATCGAGGAATTAAGAAGTTAAAATGCAGGAAGATAGCGCTTGTGAAAGTTAGATGGAATTCGAGACGTGGTCCTGAGTTTACTTAGGAACGCGAGGACCAGATGAGAATTTAGTATCCATAGTTGTTCGTGGACCGAGTTATTGAACCTGCTAGTTAAATCTCGGGACGAGATTTCCTCAAGGAGGGGATACTGTAACATCCGTGATTTAATCAGGTTAGTGAGATTTTAGAAATGGTTAAAAGTTTATTTTATGTGATTAAGTGATGTGCTATGTGATTTTATGTGTGCTAAGTGGGTTAAGTATGTGCTTAATATCATTTTGAGGTGTATGGGCATCTCATTTTGATGTATGAATGTGTTAGTGATGGATATTTTATGTGTTCACATGTGGTGATGATGGAAATGATTGACATGTTGCAAGTAATGCTATGTCAAATGTTTGGAAAATTAAGTATTGAGTTTTATGGAAAGTATGCTATTTTAGAAATGAAATAAGTAAATGAAATATAGAGTTTGGAGCAAACTTTCTAAAATTAGAAAGTGAAATATGAAATGAAATGTTATTTTTAGAAAGCTTAGTAAGTAGCGTTTAAGTAAAAAGGTTTAACCAACCTAGCTTAGGTTTTTATAAAAACTTAAGGATATAGATATAAAAGAATTTAATAAAAAAATATATAATATATAAATATTATAGGGTGCGTCCGGTTTTGGGTTTAAAAGAATTTTTTTTTTTTACTAAACTTATTTGAGTTGGGCTAGGACTTGTAGGATATAGATATAAAACCAAACTTGGCCTATTCTTTTCTTCCCCTTCCCTTTTTACCGTGTGATTTCAGCCTCCCAAAACCCTAAGAAGTTGATTTTCACTTGTGGATTCAAGAAACATTCAAGAGTTGTGGTTTAGGTGCTAATCATCAAGGTAAGTGTGTTCATCCTAGTTTAAATAATGCATTCATGTAACAAAATCAATGATTGTTTCTAGGGTTTCATAAAATTCATAATATTAATGATATTTAATGATGATAGAATGATTAGGGCTTGATTATGGTCATGATCATGCAGTTGGTTAGGTTAGATTTGCGTTAAAAACTTGATTTAGGGTGCGCAGAATTTAGGGCTGTGTTCACGAGTGAATATCTCCATGATGGTAATAGGTTTTTGAGTGTTTCTGGACTCTAAACAGTAGCTCATTGAATTTACTTTCCAGAAAATCTAGCCTCGAAACTTTTTAAGGTCGGGAAGTTATTTAAATGTTGGTTACACTAAAAGTTGTCAAAACAGTAAATACGGGTCAGATTTAGATCATGTTTACAAGGGTAAAAACCTAACTTAAAATTCGAATTAAGCTTAGTCCTTCTTCAGTTGTTAAGTTTTATATGTCTATAGATAGTCCTATACAAATTAGCCTCTGAAAGCATGTCGAAGTATTGTAGTTAGAGTGATACATTTTGGTGTGCAATCAGATCCGAATTAGGATAGTTGTGAAGTTTTATTTTATTTGAGGTGGTTACAGATATAATTAATACTTGAGAATCATAAGGTGGTTAAAATACTTATAAATAAACATGTGTGATTTTTGGTATGAATTATGAGGGTCATTAAGTAAGGATTTTGGGTAGGTAAAGTCATGATAAAATTCTACAATTCTGAGTTAATTATAAGTTACTAGTGGAAAAAGTTAATGAAGTGGTTAAGGTTGGGCATGGTGTCGAGGTGACCCATGATGGTTAATTAAACCCTTATACATCCATCATATGAGTGTTACATGGACATGAGATTTTAGCTTGGTCGCGTGTAACAAATTTGTGTTTGTATTGTGTAGCTTGTATGGATATTGTTTGGAAGCTGCTTGTGCTTCAGGTGAGTTTCATAGCCCCTCTTTTCTTATGATTTATTTGGGTGAAAATGATGCAAAGTGTTTGGAAATATTTTGATTACTGTGATAATGTGTTGTCAAAGATGCATGGACTTTACGTGACTATTGTATGTTGTGTGCTTCATGTTTTGTGACGTGTTTTTGAGAATTGTAAATTAAGTCAGGTGGGATCACCTACGGGTATCCATGGCCTATTTAGTGGAAGGTACTGTGGCCTAGCGGGCAGGATGGTTACTTTGAGAGTATCCATGGCCAGGGCTAAGGGGGTAACCACAGGGACCTTGGTACGATTGAGACGTCTTATAAATCGTTACTGGGAAATCGTGAAATTGGATTGTATTAGATTGGATTGTATTATATTGGTTGTGCATGCTAGCCTGTATGATAGTTCATTTATTGTCCTGCAATGTTTTCTTTATTATCACAGTAATGCGTAGTTTGAATTTTATATCGTGTCTTAAACCTATGACTCTCACCAACTTTATGTTGACGTTTTAAGCATCATTTTCAGGTGAGTATCGTGATGATAAGAAGGATGTTAGGAAGAGTGGCTAGAGAGACCCTAGGCATTGCTTGTGGAGTTGTCTTTTCTAGTCTTTTCATTTATGACATTTGTTTTGCTTGATACTTGTTTGTTGGAGATTGTTAGTATTTGGATTATGTTGTTTCGTGTACGACATTACTTTAGTAATGCAAGACTCCTTTATCTTGTGTTGGGTATTGTCATGACACATAGTGTCCATTTGATTATTTCCTTCATTTAGATTTCTCTATAGTAGACACCATTGTGTTGTGATGATATCCATGATGTTACGCCTCGTGTTTCCGCCTAGGCGGGGTGTGACATTTGCGATAATCGATCGAATTTAAATTTTTTTGTGTTATTTGTGTTAATCGATATATAGAGAGAGAAAAAACGAGATGAAGCAAAACACACAGTTGTGTGTGATTTGAATGGTATGTTTTGTAGAAAAAATTGTATATATTAGACAAAAATACCCCTCTAGTATAAATTAGAAATTTAATCTCATTCATTGCATGATATTAAGATGGAAGGTAAGGATGTGTCACCCGGTATCCAAACAAAATTTGGTATTAAAATGAACTTAAATCATATTTTATATACCAAACTTTTCTTACATAATAAGGGAGAAATCTCACCAACTTATTTAAAAAGGATTAATTAATATTTAGATTAAAATTATAATTGCTTCCAACATTTTATAATTTAAATATTTCATGAACCGTCAATCGTTAGACAAAACAATTATACCGTTATGATGAACATTTAATTATCTTTAATTAGACGAGCACTTTGATATACTTTTGATAAAATAAATTTGTCATTTTTTTCACGTTTTCTTTGTTGTGAAAATTCAAATCAGATATGACATGTGATTTAACACTAATATCGAAGTTCGAATACTAAATATCTGTACTAAAGTTGAAATAAGTATTTGTTTATATAACAAATACGTTTCCCCCTTTTTTGAATGGAAAACACACATTCATTGCTTTCCAACCATATATCATACACCGTATTCGACTTATAGATTATAATAGTTCATTTGTGAAACTTCTATTATTACATGTGAAAAAATCATACTTAAAAAATCACATGTAGGAAAAATCACATGTGATTTTGTGTGTTTTATTCAACTTTGACGAATTAACTGCATTGATCTACAATTTGAAATATAATATGTTATATATAATTGGAAAGCTATGAATGTCTAGTTTCCAAGAAGAAAAATAAAATATTGTAGAAATAGTTATGTTCATTTATTACATGTTTTAGATATTCGAATATTTAAATTAGTGTTTAATCACATGTGATTTCGCATACAAGTTTCGGTAACGAAAAAAAGAAAAAAAATACAAAAACCGTGTAAAAAACAAAGAAAAAATTTTGTCAAAAGTATATCAAAGTGCCTGTCTATATTAAGATAATTAAATGCTCGTCGCGATGGTCTATTTTTTCGCTTAATGATTAACGGTTTAAGAGATATTGATTTTTGTAAAAAAATAAGGTTTGTTATCTTGTATAAAAAATGAGTGACTATGATGTGATTGATCTTCTGGTATGCAGGAAAATGTTTAATATGTAAATAAAATTAATTCATGATGTTGTTTGAGATATCCATACACTTTGATTCTGGTCTAGGTCTACATGTTGCTAAAAATAATATTTAACCTATTTCTTATACCTGAACTGGCAAAATAAATTATTTGAAACCAAGCTATAAGTTAGAAAATCCAAAGCACCAAAGCAACCATAATTATTTTTTAAGAGGCGGTGGTGTTACAGAACATAACAAGAGCTGTACAAGTTACAGTAAAGCAAATAGAGCGCTACAAGGACTACCATTGTACCATTGATCAATTTTCTACTTGAAGAGAGGCGTCTATGTTTATTAGGGTTAGTCATCGACCCGTAACCCATCTATCACCTCAACATGTTTTCACTGTGTGCAACTTTTCAGTTTTGCCTTAAATTTTCCATTTTGTAGTTGTTATGAGGTCAGTCCGTGTCTATTGAACCTGGACTCTTACAATAAATTAACATAATATCCATCATGTTAACATTCATAAATCATTGCGACAGTTTACCTATCTGCATTGTGAATGGCGTAATTAGTGGTAAACATCTCATCCCATACGAAGGGGGCCAACTAGGGTTGTGATAATTATAGGAAATATGGTGTGCATTGTTTCAGTCTCATGTGGGTTATATGTGCAGGGGCTATTCCTGCACATTTGGCTAGCAGTTTGGGATAGTTTTTTATGTTGTTTTATTGTGGCACGTGTTGAAGTCTTCAGGGGCTGAAGTGAACGTATTTCGGCTATATAAGCTATTCTTTCGCAGATCTAGGGTTTGATTAACACTTTTATCATTCTCATCAAACGCTCTCAAGCTATCATTCATTCTTGGTTTTATTCTTTAGTCTGGTTATAAAGATCATCTTGATCTTTGTTTGTCTGGTATTAGTCTTATAGATTTGAAAGTTGTAGTGAGGCTATTGTGTAAGTGTGTTGTTGTATCTTTAGTATTCCACTCGTTTGAGGACAATATAGTTTTTACTTTGCAATCGTTTGGTGAGCACACAGTTGTGGACTCATCTTCTTGTAATTTAGTTAAGTAATAAAATTACCAAGGGGTGGTTGGTTGGGTGATTGTTGGGATTAAAAGACTTCTTGATGATCTTGAAGTTACTGCTGCTAAGGTTATAGTTACTGCTGTTAAGCATAACTTAGTGTTGCTCATTAACTTTGATGAAACATATGCTAAGTAGTTAGTGATGCTAGTATAAAGTTAATACTGCTAGTTTACAGTTACTACTGTTAGTATATAATTAGTACTGCCTTGTCAAAGTTAAGACTGCTCAGTTGAAGTTAATACTGCTAGTACAAAGACTGCATGAGGTTACAACTATTAGTAGAAAGTTACTACTGTTAGTGTAACTTAGTACTGCTAGTATATGTTAGTACTGCTAGAGTAAAGTTAGTACTGCTGGTGAAGATTGAAAAAAATATTCTAGGTATTTACTACTGCTTGTACACAGTTAATGCTGCTGGTGTATAAGTTACTACTGCTAGTGTTCAGAGTTAATGCTGCTGGTACAAAATTACAACTGCTGAAAAGATTAAGATTACTGAAAGAGTTTCTACTGTCAAGGGATGGATAAAGACAGAAGAAAAGATAAAGATTGCTTATGTGATAAGTATCAGATATTTTTGTAAAAGATACGTATAAGTTATTTGTTTAGAAGATCATGATAACTTAGATAAATATTGTAAGCCGGTTAGGACTCCTTGGTTTATAAAAGGAGGTCTTGGGGCATAAAGTTAGATATCTAGAAATCGTTTGTTTTGATATCGATATAGCTTCAAGGTTTTGTAACCCTAACATTATTAAGAGTGTTCGTATTATATTGAGACTGAAAGTTGGGTAAACTGTTTGTTATTGATCTTATTCATTACTGTTTCATTGAAATTCTTTTTAGTATCATTGACTAGATTCCGCATAGTCTTTGATATTCACAATCAAAGTTTCTATCATAGTTATTTTGAATTTATTCAATACAACTTAGCCTTATACAAGCTAAGCAAGATCTATTTTATTGGGACCAACAAGTGGTATGAGAGCTTGTGAGAGGCTTTAAATAAGAAGAACCATTACTACACACAAGATCTACTTTTCAAGAAGCAATGGATTCTCAATCTACTCAAACCATCAAGCTACCCATACTCTAACCTGGTGAGTATGATCTCTGGAAGATGAGGATGGAGCAGTACCTACAGTACATTGATTACACTCTATGGGAGATCGTAGAAAATGGTAATGCACCTATTGTAACAAAAACTGTTGATGGTAAGGAGACTGTTATCCCTCCTACAAGTGTTGAAGAGAAGGCACAAAGAAGGGCAGAGTTAAATGCAAGAAGCACTTTGTTAATGGCTTTACCTAATGAGCATCAATTAAAGTTCAACTCATACAAGGATGCTAATACACTGATGTAGGTAATTAAGAACAAATTTGGAGGTAATACTACTACAAAGAAAACTTACAAAAATCTTCTGAAGCAGCAATATAAAAACTTTACTGCATCCAGCGCATAAGTGATTGAGCAAACTTATGAAAGACTTCAAAAGCTAATTAGTCAACTGGAAATGCATGATGAAGTTATCCCTCAAGAAGACATCAATTAGAATTTCTTGAGATGTTTGTCACAAGTATGGACTATGCATACTATTGCGTGGAGGAACAAACTAGAGATTAAGACATTGAGTTTGGATGACCTCTTCAACAATCTGAAGGCTTATGAATTAGAGGTTAAGGGGACATCTAGCTCAACCACAAACTCACACAATATAGCCTTTCTATCCTCTAGCAGCACTAACAGTGCAACTAGAGCAGTTAATACTGCTCAGGGTGTTAATAATGCTAGCACTCAGGGTGCTGCTGATACCTCTTTTAAAAATTTAAGTGATCTTGTGATTTATTCCTTCTTTGCTAGCCAACCAAGTATTCCACAGCTAGATAATGAAGATCTACAACAAATCAATCCTGATGATCTAGAAGAGATGGATTTGAGGTGGAACATTGCTATGCTGATTATGAGGGCAAGAAGATTCTTGAAGAATACTAGAAGGAAGCTGGACATGGACAACAAAGAAAGAATTGGGTTTGACAAGTCCAAAGTGGAGTGTTTCAACTGCCACAAGAGAGGACACTTTGCAAGGAAGTGCAAGGCACCCAGGAATCAAGACAACAGGAACAAGGAGCCTACCAAAAGAAGGTCCCGCCAATTTTGCTCTCATGGCTTGTTCTTTAACAAGTTCAACTTCTTCTATAAACTCTGACGTATCTAATGACTCAAATTATTATTCATCTTGTTTAGAATGTGTAAAAGATATAAAAGAACAAAATGAACAATTAGTTAAAGAATTAAGAACAGCTAGGATAAGTGTTGTCTCTTATAAAACTAGTTTAAAATCTGTAGAAGCTAGACTGTTAGTCTTTAAGAAAGATGAGTCTGTGTATGATGAAGATATAAAACTCTTAAAACATGAAATCTATTTAAGAGATTTAGATATTACAGAACTTAAAACAAAGTTAGAGTTGGCTACAAAATAAAAAGATGAGGTTCAACTTATAGTACAAAAATTTGAAAATTCATCAAAAAATCTAAGTAAACTTCTAGACAGACAGATAATGGATAAGTGTAAATTACGATTAGGGTATAATGCTGTCCCACCTCCCTATACTGGGAATTTTATGCCACCAAAACCTGATTTAGTTTACAACCACTCTAATCTTCTATTTAAAACACATAGACAAGATAAACACCGACTCTCTTATCCCCCTTCTCTCTGTTCAATCGGAGCACACAAGAAAACACCAAGAATCATAATTTCTTAACCCCAAATCACCTCCATTTAATCCCAAATCACTAATAAATTAAACCCCATTAATCCCTAACAAAAATAAATCAACATTCATTAAATTTTCACAAATTCTTGATGTTATTGAATTTTGATTTCAAAGGTTTTATGAAGATTGGATGCAATTAAATCATCAAGGGTTCAAGATTAAGTGTTTTTAACAAGTTTGGTGAAACAAATCAAGAATTTTGGGTCTTTGTTTTTGTGTTTGTGGGATTCGGCCAAGGTCAAGAAAACCATAAGGGTTTATGGTTTTGATCTTTTAACTATTCCATTGTATCCTTGTAAGTATCCTACTTAATTTTTATGTTGATTTGATTTTATATTACTTGCATGTATTAGATTGTATGTCGAGAATCCATTGAAGTTCATACATGTTGCGTTTTAAGATATGGGATATTTTAAGATGATTAGTATAATTGATAGGTTAGTTTGAGCCTATTGGAAGTGTTGTTGATAAGAAATATTGGCGATTTGTAGGCATTGTAGAACTCCTATTTAGATCAGAAAGTTTAGGCTCTTGTCAGCAAAATTGTGATAGGGTAATCTGAGTTTTGATCTAGGATTATGATAGGTTATGTCCGTAGATTCGTGGCGCTAGTTCGCGCGTCCGATACCTCCTAAAAACGAGTTTTCTACGCTAGTTTGAAGTTTGGAAACTAGTTATGTCAAATTCTGCATTTGATGATTTTGCGCAGATTTTTGGGTCAACTTGCGTGCGTCATAACTTGGTCATTTTAAAAGATTTTATAGAGTTTTTTGATTTTAAAACTAAGTTCGGCGAGTCTACTTTCTAACGAAAAAGGCCTCGCAGATTTTCAGTAACAATAAGTTAGTCAAAAGTTCTTTACTAAATGTGTTGTCAAAACTGCAATTCTGGTCCAGAATTTAGATTTCAAAGATGTAGTGTGCATGCGGATCAAAACTTAATATTTTTTGACGAAATTTAATCTGTAGCATCTTCATAATGTGTATGATTTTCCTGAATTTTTACAGATTTTTCTGGAATGTTTAAAGGGGTCTGCTAATGCCAAACTTTGGCAAGGTTCCAGCAGACCCTGTTTCGGACATGTTGCTTGGTTGTATTTTTGAAAAATGGTTAAGCTTGTCTATAATTTTTGGGAAAATTTCAGTAGCCTATCAATACATATAGGTGGTTATAAATGAGAGATGAATGTTGTTTGTGGTCATTTAGTATTTCTTTAAGTGTCGACAAGTGACTAGAAAAAACGGTGGAATTTCAGAAAACGTAGGTAGTGAAATTGATAAGTTATTTCATGCACATGGATTCTTCAACATAGCATTTTATACATGTGGACACACACACACACACACACACATACACACACACACACACACACACACACACACATATATATATATATATATATATATAAAATTCCATATCATTGCAAATACGCATTTTCGCATAGCTATATTTTCTTATTCGCGGACCACTATTATTATATGTCGCGGTTTAGATCGTTGTTGTCGTTCTTCTTCATCGGTTGATTTTCTCGATCGATACTCCTATCTTCGGTGAGTTTCTCACATTCTCTTTTTTACATGATTTTAAATGTTTTGGGGTGGAAAGCATGATGTGTCGTCTGTTATGAAATTGCTTTTAAGTAATTTATCTTTTGAGCATATTTGAACTTGAACTTGTTTTGAGCGTATGGAACTCTGATTTGACTTGGAACCTTGAACTTATATGTTGTGTGTATTCTTGGAAACCGCACTAAATTTTAACTCTTTTTCCCACTTAACAGGATTGTGCGTTAGTACTTATGGATCAGCGCTTATTAGGAGATTGCCCCCTCACTCACCCCCCCGTATAAGGGGTTGGTGATGAGTTCCGTTCGTAACCAACTTCTTTTTAGTTTAATTCGGACAATTATGTAGTGAGTGGTGATTTGTCTATGCTCTTTTTCTATACTATGCGTGCTATCAAATTTTTTAATCTAATCGACCCTCTAGTCGCATAAAGAGTGTGTTTGTGCTGCTCTCATCTATGCTCATTTTACTTATGTCCATGTTTTGTATCCCCCATTCTTCTGCCCGCTCTCCCCCGTCACCTTAGACTCACGCTCCGAAGAACCAGGAGTACACTCTCCCCCCTTGACTGGCACACCCAAAACGCCCTCGCGCTCCTAGACCTCCCACGCTCTATGCTCTCCACCTCCTCCCTTCCTCCCATGGCTCTTTCCCTGGCCAATCCTCTTCCCACGCCTCTTTAGACCCCTCTCTTTTCCCCTCATTCTCTTATTTTCTCTTTTTTTTATATGTTGTTGTGCTTTTTAGTTTCAGTATTTGTTGCTTTTTCTTCTTTTTCTTTTTCTTTATTTGAGATTATTTTTTGTATATTTCAGTTTTTTTTTTTTTTTGTTTTTTTGCTTATTTTCTTTTTGTTCTTGTTGTTCATGTTTTTGTTTTTTTTGTTTATTTTCTCTCGTTTTTTTTGTTGTTTTGTTATTGACTTGGTTGTATTTTTTTGCTTTATTTGCTTTGAGTTTTTTTTTTTGATTGTTTGATTATTTTGTCTTTGCTTTATTTATTTTTGGTTTTTTGCTTTGTTTTTATCTATTTTTTTTTTTTGTGTTTATTATTTTTTTTTTGTTTATTTTTGTGTGTTTATTTGTTTAATAATTTTTTTTTTTTTTTGCTTTTTTTATTTTTCTCTTTTTTTTAGTTTGTGTTTTTTCTTTTTTCATTTTTAGTTTTTTTTTTATTTTTTTTTTTGCTTTTTTTTTCTCTGGTCTATTCTGTTTTTTTTTGTTTTGTTTATTGTGCTTTAGTTTTTTTGTTTGTGTTTTGTATTTTTTTTTTTTTTTTTTGTTTTTGCTTATTGTTTGTTATTCTTGTTTGCTTTTGTTTTGTTTAGTTTTTTTTATATATTTTATGTTTTTTCTTTTGTTATTTTGTTTTTATTTTTTTTGCCTTATTTTTTCTGGTTATTTTATTTTTTTTGTTTTTTTTTTATTTTTGTTTTTGTGTTTTTTGTTTTTTTTCTTTTTTTTTTTTTGGTTTTTGTTTTTTTTGTCTTCTGTGGTGATTTTTTTTTATTCTTCATTTTTTTGTTTTTCTTATTGCTTTTTTATTTCTATTTTTTTTTTTTCGGGGTTTTGTTTTGTGCATATTTTTTGATTTTTTTTTTGTTTTTGTTTTTTTTCGTTTCTTGTTATAAGATTTGCCCTTTTTTATTTTTTTTTTTGTATTTGGATTTTTTTTGTTTGTGATATTTATTTGATTTTATTTTTATTTATTTGTTGTATATCTTTTTTTTTTTGGTTTTATTTTTTTTTTTGTTTGATTTATTCTTTGCATATTTTGTGATCTTTGTATTTTTGTTTTTTATTTTGTTGTTTTTTTTCTACTTCTATTTCATATTTGTTTCTTATTTTTTTTTTTTTTTTGCTTTCTTGTTTTTTTTTTGTTATTTTCAGTTTCTTGTTTTTTTTTTTGTTTGTCTTTTTATTTTGCAGTTTTTTTTTTTTCTTTTTTGCTCTATTTTTATGTTTTTTTTTTTTGCTATTTTTTGTTATTTTTCTTCCTTTTTTTTTATTTTATTCTTCATTTATATTGTCATTTTTTGTCAGTTTTTCATTTTTGTTGTAGTTTATTTGTTTTTTTTTTGTTTTTTTTTTTTTTTTTTTTTTTTTTTTACTCTCATGTATTGCTTTGTTTTTTTTGTTTGCATTTTGTTTTTTTTTTATTTTTTTTTTATTTTTCTTTTTTTCTGGTTTAGTTTCTTTTTCTTTTTTTTTTTTTTTTTTTGTTTTGTTTTCTTTTTTTTAGTTTTTTTATTTTTTTTTTTTTTTTTTATTTTTTTTTTGTGTTCTTTTTTTTTTTATTACATTTCTTTTGTTGCTTTTTTGTTTGTTTTTTTTGTGCTTTGTTGTTCTTTTTTTTTTGCTTTTTTTGGTTTTATGCTTTTTTCTTTTTTTTTTGTTCTTCCTGTTCTTTTTGTAGCATTTCTTTTGCTTTTTGTATTTTGCTGTATCTTTGTATATATTTTTTTCAGTTTTTTTTTTTTTTTGTTTATTTTTTTTTTTTTTTAAGTATTTTTTTTTTTTTTATTTTTTTATGTTTTTGTTTTTTTTTTTTTTTTTTTTTTGTTCGTTTTTGTTTCTTGGTCTTGCAGTGGTGGATTGTGGTTTTTTTTTTTATCGGTTTTTTTTCTATTTTTGCTTTTCTGTTTATTGCTTTTTTTTTTTTTTTTAATTGTTTTTTTACTTTGTGTTTTTGTTTTTATTTCCTTTCTTGTGTTTTATTGTTTTTTATGATTATTATGTTTATGGATGTTGCTCTTTTTTTATATGTTTTTGATGGTGTTTTTTTTTTTTTTTTTTTTTTTTTTTTTTTTTTTTCTTTCGTGTTTTTGTCTTTTATTGTTTTTTTTTTTTTTTTTTTTATTTTCTTTGATCTATGTTTTTTTTCTTTTTTTTCTTTTTTTTTGTTTTTTCTTTGCTTTTTAATTTGTTTATTATGTAGTGTTTTTTTTTTTTATTTTATGTTAATTTTGCTTTTTTTTTTTTTTCTTTTTTTTAGTTTTTTTTGTTTTGTTATTGTTTTAATATATGTTTATGCTTTTTATTTTTTTTTTATCTATTTTCCTTGGTGTTTTTTGTTATTTTTTCTTTTTTTTATTTTATTTTTTTGTTTGTTGCTGATTGCAGTTTATTATTTTTTTTGTTTGTTTCTGATGTTTTTGTATTTTGTTATATGCTCCTTTTGTTTTTTTTTTTTCTGTTTTTATTTATTTTGTTTTTGTTTTTTTTTTTTTTTTTTTTTTTTGTTTTTTTATTTTTTTTTATTGTTCTATGTATCTTGTTTTATTGTGTTTTTTTTTTTTTTTTTCTATTATTTCTGATTTTTTTTTTTTCCTTTTTTTTTTTGTTTTATGTTTTGCTTTGTTTTGTGTTTTGCTATTTTTATTATTTTTTTTTTTTTTTTTTTGTTTTTTTTTGCCTGCCTCCTTTTCCTTTTTTTTTTAGTGCTTTTCTTTTTGTTGTTGTTCTTGTGTTTGCCTTTGCTTTTTTTTTTTTTTGTTTTATTTTAAATTTTTGTGTATCTTTTTTGCTGTGATTTTCTTTTTTTTGTATTTCTTTTTTCTTTTTTCTATTGCTTGTGTAGTTTTTTTATGCTTCTTTTTTTTTTTTCGTTTTGGTTTTATTCTTTTTTTTGTTTTTTTTATTTTTTTCCTTTTTTTTTGCAGGTTTATTGTATTTTCTTATGTTTTTTGGTTTTTAATTTTGTTTTGCTATTATTGTTTTTTTTTTTTTTTTTGTTTAAACTCTTTTGTTGTTTTTTTTTTCTTTGTATTTTTTTTTTGTTGTTTGTTTTTGTTTTTTTTATGTTTGTTTGCCCTTCCTTTTTTTTTTTTTGTTATTTGCTTTTTTTTTTCTTTTTTTTTTTGATGTGTTCTATTTTTGCTCTATTTTTTTTTTGCTTTTTTTTTTTTTTTTTTTTTTTATGTTTTTGCTTTTATTTTTGCTGTTTGTTGCATTATTTTTTATTTGTTTTTTTATTTTTTTTTTATTGTATCTTTTGTTATTTTTTGTTCTTGTTTTATGTATATATTTTTTATTTGGTTGTTTTTCTTTTTGCGTTTTTTTTTTTTCCTATTTTGATTTTTGTTTTTTTTTTTTTTTTGTTTTGCATCTTTAGTTTTTTTTCTTTATTTTGTTGTTTTTTTTTTTTATATTTTTTTTTTTATTTTGTTTTTGTTGTTTTTTCTTAATATTTTTTTTGCATGCCTTTTTTTTCTTTTGGTTTGTTATTTGTGTCTTTTGCAATCATCTTTTTCTTGCATTATTTGCCCTTTTTTTTTTTTTTTTTTTTTTTTTTTTTTGTTGTTTTCTTGTCTTTTTTTATTGCTATTACTTTTTTTATTTTTTTTTTTTTGTATTTTTTTGTTTTTTCGTTTTTTTATTTTTTTTGTTTTTTTTTCTTTTTGTTTATTTTTTCTTTTTTTATTTTTTTTTTTCTTATGTGATTTTTTTATTTTTGTTTATTTTTGTCTGATGTTTGTTTTTTTTTGTTTTTTTTGTTTTTTTTTTTTCTATGTTTTTTTTTGTTATCCCTTTTTTTTCTTTTTGTGCCTTTTCTTTATTTTGCTTTTCTTTTTTGTATTTTTTATATTTTTTTCTTTTTCTTTTTTTATTTTTTTTTTTATGTGTGTTTTGGTTGGTTTTGTTTTTTTTTTTTTTTTTTTATTGTTTGTTTTTCTTTTTTTTTTTTTTTTTATTTCTCGTTCTTTTTTTTTTTTTTTTTATTTTCTGTTCTATCTTTATTTTTTATTTTTTTTTATTTTTTTGTTTTTATGCCATACATATATATATATATATATATATATATATATATATATATATATTATTCCATATCATTGCAAATACGCATTTTTGCATAGCTATATTTTCTTATTCGCGGATCACTATTATTATAAGTCGCGGTTTAGATCGTTGTTGTCGTTCTTCTTCATTGGTTGATTTTCTCGATCGATACTCCTATCTTCGGTGAGTTTGTCACATTCCCTTTTTTACATGATTTTAAATGTTTTGGGGTGGAAAGTACGATGTGTCGTCTATTATTAAATTGCTTTTAAGTAATTTATCTTTTGAGCATATTTGAACTTGAACTTGTTTTGAACGTATGGAACTCTGATTTGAACTTGGAACCTTGAACTTAATATGTATGTTGTTGTATTCTTGGAACCCGCCACTAATTTTAACTCATTTTCCCCCTTAACAGGATTGAGACGTTAGTACTTATGGATAGCGCTATTAGGAGATTAGCCCCTCCTCACTCCCCGTATAAGGGTGCATAGTAATAAGTATTTGTGCCACACTATACAACTAGAACTTGACTTGATGTTGGAATGGTTAGGCTGAATACATTTAAGTAGTGCCTCGCATAATCACTATAACATACATATACATTGATTTGTTTTGGAGACTCAACTTATTTGGAAATTGATTTTGGTTTGGACAACTATTTTTGTTAACCTGTTATTGAGTTGGCAAACTTTTATCGGACATCTACTCTTTTCTAAAACTACATTTTGTGTATAGAATCTTGAGAGCTCACCAACTATTTCGATAGTTGACCATTTTATTATGCTTTTCAGGTGACGTTCCCAAGGTGGAAGTGTATTTCTGTTTTTGTCAAGACGTCTACATAATTGCAAGAACCTTGTCTTTTGAATATCCATGTTCGGATATAAACAACTTATGATGATTCATGTACTTTTAAATTTGTTCTTAAAGATGTTGTAATTCGGATAACTTTACTTTTATTAAATCATGTATGGTGTTTTATTCTATCATATTGTGTGATGTTTATTGATATGTTACACCTCGCGTTTCCACCTTGGTGGGGTGTGACAAATTGGTAATCAGAGCCTAAGGTTATGGAGAACACTGGTTTTATTTTCAAAAAAAAATCCAAACTATAACCAAAATGATTTTCTTTTTTTAAAAACACCGAACATGAAACGAGTCGACTAGTCTGAGTGGTTGCATCATTAGACCTAAATTAGACATAACTTGATCAACTATGTCTAATTCAGGGAGTATCATGCAACACTGGGTATAGTCATTATTTTAAACAAGTTTAAAAACCGACTTTCCACTTTAGTCACTGAAAAGCATACTAGGAATTATGTGCATCGTACACCACTTATTTTAGATGTCCACTATTTGATTTTAGTACATCATGCTTATTTGGATTGGTCCATTTATGTTCTGAGTTTGCTTTCATATCGGTTACTGTCGTTATAGTGTCACACTGTCCCTAAGCACCTTGTTATCTAAGACACCGTTATAGTCACAATTTGTCCCATAGATCGTCTTCGCGCGCTAATAATTTCGCGATTGAGTCGCGACGTACACCTAAATACTTTTCGTACCCTTACCCTACATAAGGCCTTGAGGAGGACTCGTTGATAGATTCCGAGTCAGAGTCCGAGGCGAGCAGCAGGTGAACTACGTATGCACGACATGTAGAGACGTTCGTTTTTTTCGCTATTAGAGCTACATCGACCTATATTTTGGTCACGTCTCCGTTTTATTTCGCCATGCTATTAAGCCAACCGTTTTGGCTTCTAATGTAAGCATTCTTTGCTTGTTCGCAAACACCGTGTTCAGTGATTCAAGATTTTGTTTCTAAGCGACCCCAAAGTTGAGTTAATTTTTCAAAAACATTGGGTCTTTTACCAACTTCTACCTTGATTTCATGACAGTTCTTGTTTGATGAGTTGTGAAATTATGCTTCAAGTTGCTACATGGCTTAAGACCTTTGAAGAATTCACTCGAGAATGGGTGAGGCTTGGATGTTTGGATGTGGATACTCAAACGACGTGAATGCAACACGACTATAGAGAGACTAGGGTTGAAAGCGGAAATGTGCGTTGTTTTGTCCTTACCCTACCGTGCGTATTGCAAACGATTATTTCTCATCCACTATGTGGATTGACATCGTTTTTATCGTGGAAACCTATTACTTAAACGTTTCATTCTTGAAGACGTTCGGTGAGAAGGATTACGTCATTAGTTGCCTTTAGAGCAACTCGCTTTGGAGTGTTACCACTCTAGTTGTTTGGTTGTATGACCATCGCATAGAAGACCCCTTCTGAGATAAAAGGATTGATACGAGAACGAGAACCTTATACTTGGTACTAGTTAATTGTGTAACCATGATAACAAGTTTCGTCCTGGCGTTCGTGTTTCGGAGATGGTACTTATTTGGACGAGTCAAAGTCCTTTGGTAACAAAACATGTATAAGTGAGATACTTTTTGAACACTTCTTTTAAAACGGGATGCACTAGCATTTTCCAAGGTTTCATCGTTTTAGCGTCAAAACTTATGTATTATAAGGTACATGTAAACATCAATTTTGTTGAATATATTTATTCAACCCGCGTTCGAAAAAAATGTTTTTATTATCAAAAAAATAAATTCTTTTGTATCAGTATCATTGTGTTTGGTTATTTTGACTTTAAATTCTTGGAAAACCCAACTTCGTTGGAGGTTACTACGAAATACAAATTTTTGAAGACGTATCTTTTTGGATAACAATCATTATGGGCGAATTAAAACTACATATGTGAGAACGTTCATCTCTTTTCTCTATATAAACTTTTGTCACATCTCTGTTTGAATGAATGTTATTTTGTTACATATAAAGCTGCATCATATATATATGTACGCTACTCGAATTATACTTTGGTCAAAATAATTACTCAAATAAATGTGTGGACAATTTGTTTAAAACCATACCTCCGAAAAGAAACATCATAGAAACCAATCAAGGTACATCCGTACCAAACGAACCTAAAGCAGATATTTGTTCACTAGAAATTTGAACCGTTAATCGATTTGACTCATGAGAAGTTAAAAGAGGTACGCTCTACTAAAATGCTAATGACCTTAAGTTGAAGCAAGAGAGATAAGGACGACTAAGTATGCAACACGCAAGGTTGTAGTTACAAGACATTCAAGTCTTGTGGTGCTAAGGAATTCTTTGAAACTGAAAGAGCAGTTGGCCTGCTATCATAGTTGGAAGAAATGGAGTGTGTGCTCTACATTAGTAATGTCACACCCCGCCAAGGCGGAAACGTGAGGCATTAACAAGAATGGATATCATCACAACACAACGGCGTCTATATAGAGAATACTAAAATGCATACAATAAAATAAAGTATAGACACAAAGTGTCATAACAATACCTATTATTAGGCAAAACATAAAAGGCGTCTTTATTGATGAAAAGGAAGTTCTCGCCAATAGAAAGACATGCAACTAATATTCAAATTCAAACGATGCAAAAATTGAAGACAAGAAATAAAAATCTTTACGACA
>BQNB010084319.1:0-28787 GCA_026074375.1 Tanacetum coccineum
GGACTTTGTGTTGGGCCGGTTCTTAATACAAATGGGCTTGAGCCCGACAACTAGGCCCAACTAGCTTAACTAAATTCCCGAAAACTACGTTTTCCTATACAAGGCTCGGGATTGTTTAATGACCAACACTTTACTAAATATCACGGCTAACATGTCTTTTAATCTCAGCTTCATACACCTTTAAGTTGTTGTACAAGTCATCTATGCTCATTGTGTCTAGACCAGATTTGTTTCTCATGATCAAGGCAATATTGTTCCAAGCTAATGGTATACTTCTTAATAACTTAAGATTTGCATATTCATGGGAGATAACTTCACCATGAATTTCCAATTGGCTGATGAGTTTCTGAAACCTATCATAGGTTTTATCCAGTCCTTCAGATCTTGATGCAGTAAAATTCTCATATTGCTGCTTCAGAATGGTTTTCTGCATTTTCTTTGATTCTTTGTTGCCTCCAAACCTGGCCTTGATTGCTTCCCATAAGGTCTTTGCATCCTTGATTCCATGAAACTTCAATAGGTGCTCATCAGGAATGGCCAACAACAGAGTGCTTTTTGCTTTCAATTCATTCTTTCTTGCTAGCTTTTGTTCAGCAGTTTTGGGAGGAATGGGACCTTCAGTACTAGCTGATGCAATAGCAGGTGCATCACCATTCACAATAACCTCCCAAAGAGCATAATCAGTGTGAGTAAGATATTGCTCCATTCTCATGCTCCATAGATCATAGTCTCCTGTTTTGAGTATAGGAAGTTTTAGTGCAGACACTGTTTGGGTAGTTTCTGACTGTGATTCCATCTTCTCTTTGATTATGAGATCTTGTGTAGATATAGTGTTCTTCTTATTCAGAGTTTCTCAACAAGCTCTGATACCACTTGTTGATCCCTTCTTGACAGATCTTACTTAGCTTGTTAAAGCTTAGTTATATTAGATAGATCCAAGACAACTATAGTAGAAACTAAGATTGAGAATATCACAAACTATGCAGAATCTAGTTTGCAATACTAAGAAGAACAATGAAACAGTAAAAACAAGATCTTTACTAAACTTTCAATATATTGAATACTATTTTGAATTACAAAATAGCTATGAATACTAACTATGATTGCTATGCAAACTATGAATACTAATATGAAAACTGATATCTAGATCTATGCCGTAGGGTTCCTTTTATACACTAAGGAAACCCTAATGGGCTTACAAAACGCGTCAAGTGATTATGATCTTTTCTATAAGTAAACATAATCTCTTAAACAAATAAGTTTATACATATCTTCTTTACAAATAATTGATACTTATCTTCATAAGTATTCTTGTTCTTCAATCAACCTTTATCTCTTCTCTGATATGTCTTTGATCTCATCTCTGATAGCATTAATCCTTCCAGCAGTTGTAACTGAGCACAAGCAGCATTAACTACTTAGAAGTTTACTCTAGCAGTACTAACATGCACTAGCAGTACTAACTTTAGTACTAGCAGTAGTAACTACTTAGTATATTTTCAGTCTTCATCTCTGAGCAGTCTTAACTTCTACTAGCAGCATTAACTTTATACTAACAGTAGTAACTTTATACTACCAGTAGTAACTACTTAGCATAATTTTCATTAGTATTACCAGCAGCACTAAGTTATGCTTGACAGCACTAATATATACATGAGTACTAGTAACTCTAAGGATCATCTTGAAGTATTTAAAACCTAACATAAACCGGTGATTATGGAGGTGTTCCATGATTTAAGGGGTGATTACAGGGTTGTGTACCACGATCTCTGTCTTGGCGGGTAAACCTTGGTAGAGAGGGAGAACGTGGGTTTAGACTTGATCAAGTCTTGACTTTTTCCCTAGTTTCATCGAAGACCCCCCGCGAAGGGTATAGGGCTTCGCATGGCGAGTTCTCATACTGGTAACCATCGTGAAGATGATTTTACGTCGCTAGAAACTATTCGAAGGTTTATTGGTATAACTAGGAGTAAATCCCTTTCGAGCTCGAAGGGAAGGCCTTTGGGTCAGAGGGGAGGGTACGTTATCAAGCCCCCAGTCGAATGTAATGTATGCATCTATGAATGCATTACTTTCAACTTCAAACCATAACCAACATCGAATCCTCTAAGTCGAAGCTCGAATTTTGCTCGCGCGACTTGCGCATTTAATGCTAAGCCCACTTGATAGGGGTTTAGTTTCAAAGTTACTTCAAGATAAGGAAGAGTCTTTCTCGGTAAATTCAAACGTCCTATCTATGACATGCATTTGGAATTTGAAATTAAACTGAATATCTAGCCGCACACCTGTACGAACCGTAATCCACTCCTCCTGTTATAAAAGCAATTTTCTAGCGGTAAGCTTTATTTCATATTCCTTTGATCATCTCTGTTAATCCCTTCTTTTCCATAAGGTAAACCTTCTTATCTTCTTCATGGATGCCAAATTTATTATCGCTTCTCAAACATGTACCCTAACCAAAGACGAGCTGCCCCAATTGGTTGTTGATTTTGACATTCCCCAAGATGTTAGGGTTCTTCTTTCAAAAAGATCCCAAACCATTTTAGATGCTCCTCTGGGTTTCGTTGGGTTATATACCCATCATTTACTCTTTCCAACCTTATGCTCTCTATCCCTAAGTTTATATGTGAAGTGTTGAACTATTTCAAAGTACATATCTCCTGCTTTAATCCATTCAGGATGGTAAAACTCACAACCTTTGCTGTTTTGTTCAAAGCATACGGTGGTGAAACCAGCCTTGACTGGCTCCAGGCGTTTCTAAACCTTGGTCCTGCTGGTGACTGGTTGACTCTTTCCAATAGGGGTGGTGCTGGCATACCTTAGGCTTTAACGAAGCCCGTAACCCATATTAAAGGCTAGAGAGGCAGCATTTTCTTTATCGAAAACAAGATAGTGCCCTCCAAATACCCTGAGCTCCTTCTTGAAGAGAATAAGCTTAGCAAGAAGTCCTTTAAAGATGTAGTTCCTTTACATGTTTGGGAAGATCTCCTGTATAATCAAATTACTACATATCCTTGTAATGTTCGAACCTTTCCAGACCCAATCCTTTTTCTTGCAGGGCTAAAATCTTTCTGGGAGCATAGTCCTAAGAAACCTATTATCTACCATCGTGGAAAGGGTATATATTGGTTCAATACTGATATAGGATTTACACTGTATGGCTAATAATCAATTGTTTATTTTTTTCTGTTTGCAGAGATGGACTTTAGGAGCTTTATGGTGGGAGGAATTGATGGCTAGTTTCATTTCGAACCGGAGGGAGGTTTTGCAGACGGTGAGGGAAATTCTCCCTCGAACAGGTGTGTTAACAATGAAGTACCAATTATTAACGTTTCTCCTCTGAATTCTTCCCCTCCTTCTCACGTTGATGAGAACGTCGGGGACTCAGATGATGTTTCCTCAGGAGGAGGCATCGTTGAGAAGGCGGAGAGGTTACGTAAATCTTCAAAGGTTACATGTAAGAGGAAACAGGCTATTGGTCCATCAGTCAAAGAGGCCCGTCATAAGCTTCGAAAAGCGCCCCCACAAACGAGTAAGGTTGCCAGTGATGCTTCTGATCCCATAGATGTTGACAGCGATCCTGACATCCATGGTAAATTCTATACTTTCTCTGCTTCTTCTGGTTTGTCAACGTGTGACTCTAATCTTATATTTGTATTCCCAGAGTTTCCTTCTGCCAAAGAACTAAAATATTCGACCGATTGTTATTTTTTTGTTGCCCAGGTAACTCCTTCTTCGTGGAAGCAACATCTTAGAGATATAAGCCAGGAGAAGCTCTGTGATATCCATGAAAAGGCTTATGACTCCTCTTACTTAATATATATAAATATAATATATAATATAAATATATAATAAGGATAAGATCAATGATAGAGTGATAAGTATTCCGTAAGGCTTTTAAAGATATTTACTTTTATCCAAAGTAAATAAAAAAAACCTTCCCGGGTCGTTTCCCAACGAGGCGTGAATTGAAAATCGAGGTTACGTTCATGATCGCACGTTTGAATGGTTAATGATTGATTTGAATTCTATTTCTACTAATAATATGCAAAAGTAAAGACAAACTAAAAACAAAAGCAATTTAAGCTAAAACACTAAAAATGTTAACGGGATTCGAATCCTGTTCTTTAGAAAACTAAATCCTACAAATTTGACCCTACAAATGCAAATTTAATTTTTCTAAGTCCTAAATGATAAAAAAAAAATCAGAAAAAGAATTATATTTTTTTGACTTTTCAATAATTTTTTATGAATTAAAAACTGATTTACACTAAATAAAAGATTAAAAATAGTAAACTAATTTAGAAAAATCTGAAAAATTAAGGAAAAGTGCTTTGAGTAGTGCTGATCCTAGGAAATATAAAATGGTGCAAGTGGCTTATTAAAATAAGCCGAAATGGTCTGATAAGCTAATGAAAAAAGGGTTATATATTAAATTTGGTGAGTAGTGACCAGATGGCCCTACTGGTGCTGGTGGTAGTGTGAGTGTGTGTTAAATATGCTTGGGTGTGAAAGGGGAGGTCACAGGTTCGACCCCTGTGACCTCTTCTTTTTATGGAACATTTTTTTTTGAAAATTTTCTTTTTGAAACTTATAAAATAAGCCAAAATAACAAACTTTAAAAAAGTGACTTTTTATAAAACTTAAAAATAAGCTGGTAAAAAGCAAAAGAAAAAGTGGACAGTTTTGGTTTTTAGACTAAGGGCTAAAAGGAATAAACTGTTTGGCTTTTTTAGAACTAATAAGCACAAAACTAAGCTAAATAAGCTAAGAGGGGCTTATACCTAACCTAATGAGCAAATGTGAACAAAAATAAGCAAAGAAAACAAGCATCAAAGCTTTAAAAAGCCAATAAGCTTTTTGGCCAAATCTGGTAACCAAACAGCCAAAAGGCACTTTTCTAGCTTAATTTTAAGCTAGAAAATGGATCCTTATGGCTTAATGTCTTATAGGACCTTAAAGCTTATCCTACAAGCTTCTAAAATCAGCAGATAGAAATGAGTTTGAAACTCAAACAAGCCATGAAAAAGGCTTATGAAAAAGCTGTTTCACACAGATTGCACTCTTTTTGGTTTTTTATAAAAAGACAACTAGCTATATTGCAGACCTAATTAAGCTATCTAAAATAAGTTAAAAGTGCAAAATAAGTTAGAACAGATTGAGTTTAGACTACAAACTACTTGTGCACAAATTTTCAAAAGCTAAAACCTATTTTAACTTATCTAAATTTGCATTGGAAAAATGGACTTTTTGAAAACTTTAAACAAAAACTACTTAGACAGATTTTGACAAAGACAAAAGTAAACTAAACAGACACTTAACTACTGCATTTTGACAACTAAAACAACACCAAACCAATGCTTTAAAGCTAATTTCAAAAGCCTTATCAAATAAGCTACTATAAAACTGTTTTTGAAACACAGATTTAAACACCAATTAGACAAAACCTAAAAACTTACTTTTAAGCATAATAACCTTTGAAAACGGATTAAAGTGTCTTAAAAAAAACTTGTATAAGTTAACCAAGTGACCCAAATTGTTTTTTTTAATAAATTTGACCCACTTTGCCTACTGACCCAAACACCCCTTTAAGTATCCCATGTTCATTTTTAAAGTGATTTTTAAAGATTTAAGCTGAGTATTTTGAAAACAGATTGCAAGTAATGAATGATAAGTAATCTTAAAGAAAATCCAACGACAAATTAGCACTTAGAATAAGCAAAACAGATAAGCAATTATAAAAGCTAGAATAAACAGTTTTAAAGAAAAACTTAAACAAATGAATTTTAAACTACAAATAAGCACTAACTATCAACTAAAGACAATAACAAGCATAAATAAGCAGTAATCAACAATAAATAAGCACTTCAATAAGCATATAGTAAAATAAGCAAAAACTTAAAATGGAACTCACAAGCTGTCCTTAGCTTTTGGTTATGATTTAAGCACCCAAATCAGTTACAAACCATCCTATATGCTTCCCAAGAAGCTCTAACCCATGGCCATCCAAGATTTACCATGCTCCATGAATTTCTTGCAAAGATTTTTGGTGATTTTGGGTAAAAAGGCTTAAACTATATAAACTATAGAAAAGTTTATATAGCTTAAGTAAACAGCTAAGTAACAAGTTAAAAACAGTTTAAGAAAGCTTACAAAACATAAAATGCATTAATCTTTAAAAAAACAGGATTTAACTTAAAAACATAAATTTCATTAACTTAAAAACAAGAGTACAAGACTTTTTAAAAATAAATTACAATAAACTTAAAAACTTAATATAAGCTGAAAATTAAAACTAGATGCCACTAAAGGGCTTACAAAGACCCTATTTATAGAAGAAGTCTAAGTCTTGGGTCTTCACATATGTGCTTTCTTTGTGTGTGAAAACCCTTCAAAACCCTTGCTTGTGCTTCTTTGAACAAATCCCAGCCCTTGAATCATCTTGTTCTCCAAGTCATGAAATCCTAACCCTTGATTTGCTTCGACCAATAGAACTCCAAGGGATTGCCATCGTGGATGTTATCATTTGGGGTGGGGTTTAGGAGTGTGATTATTGTTTGTCTTGGGGTGAAGTGGGTTTCGAGGGTGAGAGTGACAGAGAAGATAAATAGTAAAAATGGTGGGGCTTTGGCGGGAATTTGGGGATAAGGGTACTGTTTGTTTGTTTTTAACGAGGGTTAGGGGGTAAAGGACGTGGGGTGCAATGGGTGAAAAGGTGTAGAGGCGTCCATGTAATTAAAAAGGACCAATGGTGTAATAAACAAGGACCTCCCATGTAATTAACTTAACTGGTTTAGTAATACACCCGTTAAGTGTATTGGGCTTGGGTGGATTGGGCCGGGTTGTAAGGGCCTTAAATGGTGTTTATGAATTAACCATTTAAGTGTCTTCATAATGTTTTAAATGGGCTGACCCGGCCCATCTAATAGGTACGGGTTGGCCCATTTAACATTTCTTCGATATCGGCTTCGGTTTTGACTTTGACTTTTCGGGGTTGACTTTTTGGTTGACTTTTTGGCTTTGACCTTGACTTTTTCACGCTCTTTCCATTCCGTGCTCGGTTTTGTCCGTTTTGGCTTCGTTTTTGTCCTTTTTGTTGATATCCGTTTCATGCACAATATAAATGCAAAACACACAAATACAATGTATTTTTGGTATGTTTTTTGTCTTTTAAGTCCGTTTTATTAGGTCAAAGGTATGTGTATTTAAGCACATACCAGATACACATCTTCGGTAGAACTTAATCACGTTGACTAGAACAACCGAGGAACTGGATACAGTTGAATACCTTAGAACATTTTGTTGCTAAGTCGCGGAATGGATCATATCCGGACACCCGACCGAAAAACTTAAAATTAAAGGTTAGAAAGAACTATTAAGGTTGTGGAGATAGTGGAAAGAACATACCATGTCATTCGACTATGGTCTAGGTACATCTGAGAAGAGTAGGAGCCGAACTTGAGAAGTAAGTCTCTAGATGAATCAATAGAAACCTCACTTGAGAGACCGAACTGATAAAAGAACCAGTGCGTTTTGTTAAGGATTTGAACTCCCATTATCGATATGTTGGTGACTTGAGCTGAATTTTGAGGTGAAATTCCTTTAAGGAGGTTAGACTGTGATAACTAGTAACTTTTTTGAATTTTAGTATTTTTAAAATACTATAATTATATATCTGTGTCTTTTGATCTTGTTAATTCTCTCAAAGAAAACTGAAAAGTTGACTTTGGTTGACTTCTTTTGCGTAAAATGGTTACGGTTTAACCGGGTATTGAGAGTCTTGATTTTCTTAAATGAATCACTTTTGATTCATTTTATCCGTATCGAAGTATTTATGTTATCGTTTTAACGCTTACCAGAAAGTTTTTTTCAGCGTTCAGCGAAAATCGTCACGCAACGCGTATCGGCATGACAGTTAACGGGAAATCATAATAAATACCTTGGGTTAATTAAATGAACTTAATCAATAAGTTATTTCATGATTTATTTGTAATGTTCGTCTAGAAAGTAAATCGGTGAGTTGTGATTTTAATTTATGGGAAACGAATGCTTTCGTGAGATTTAATCAAAACTAGTATCGGTTGTGAAAACGAATTTTGAACGAGTCTAAAATGAAAAAACATGTTTAAGTATCATGAACATTCTTATTTTGAAATTTAGGTTTTTTCGTTAAACTCACACCTAGCCTCATTTAAATCCCGATACAAACAAAAGACATGTGATAGCTCTCCCCACGCCCTTGTACTTCGCTGTCCCAAAGAAACATAAGCTATTTGGTTGCTTCCAAAGTATCCCACTCTTCTTTGTTTTATATTTTCAAAGAAACAACTCACACATATTCATTCTAAAATCAAAACAACAAAAAATACTCTCTTTTCCTCTGTTTTGATATCCAGACGAACACAAGGGCACAAGAAACATTCCATTTTCAAATTTTGATCAAGATTTAAGAGTCAAGAACATTCAAGAGTTGATTTTCTAGTAGCCTTGGGTAATCAAAAACAACATTTGGGTTGTTTATCAAGTTCTAACCTCATCCGAAAACCCTTTCTTGTAAGTTGTCTAAACTCTTAAATAGTTGTATTTTTATGGTTAACTTGATGATATAACGACTGACTAAAGCTAGTTGTACTAGTCGTTTATTTTAAATCGAAACTTAAAAATTTAAAATGAAAGTTAATAAGGGTGCGTTTGGTTTGACGTGGACAAAAAGAAAGAAAACAAAAGTGGTCATCTAAATATCATGGTTGTTGTGGTAAAAATCTTTTGTTGCTTAGAGTTTACTCGTGCTTATTTGATAACCTAGCTTAAAAAATAAGCCCTTCGTGGGCTTATTTTGGTTTGTAGGCTTGTTGCGTGTCTCGGCCCAAGTAACGAACTAAGAAAAGGAGTCATGGGCTCAGCCCATGACTTATTTGGCTTATTTCAAGATTGTTGAGCTTATTTCGTAGATCATTTGGTTTCGGGCTAATTTGGTTTTACTTATTTGATTCATGGGCCTCCCTCTTGGTAAGTCTTTTAAATCTCTTGCTCGTCCGATTAAAACACACACACACACACACTTAAAAAAAATTCAACTTGATCAAGAACATGAAGATATAGAAGTTTTGGGTTGATTCTAGTTTTCGGGTTATCATTTAAACAACGTTTGGGTTGTCAGATCGTGTCTTAACTCGCTTTCAAAACCCTCTTCGTAAGTCTTCTAAATTTCTATTTAACTTGTATTTTTGAATGTCTAATGATGCGTAGAAGTTAGTTGTACGGTGCGTTTTCTTAAAATCCTAAACTAGAAATTTTCGAAAGTAAATAAAGGGGTGTTTGGTTCGTTCGAATAGAAGAAAAAAGGTAAGCAAGGGTTTATCATTTTTATGTTGTGGTTGTGATGGTTGAAAAACATCTATTTGCTGTTTAGCTTATTTTGGTTAGTAGTTTATTTGGCTTATTTATAAGCACTATTAAACTTATTTTGTTCTTATGTTGGTTCAAAAACCACAAGGATAAGGAAACAAGTATTTTTGGTTTATTACCTCTCATGTCGTATTTTTGTAAGCTTATTTTGATAGTCTATTGTGATATCTAAAGAACTACGTAGCTTATTAGCTTATTTAAAAGCTTAATATACTTGTTTGGAGCGTAAAAAGGGCTCACGACCCAATAAGCCCAATAAGTTGTGGCTTATTGTAGGCTTATTGTGGTTCAGATTATTTTGGTAACTATCGTTGGGCTTATATTTGCTAATGGGCTTTAGTATTGGGCCTAAATCGTATTTTATACTTACGAATAACTTAATGGACTTCTATTAGGCCTTAAGGCCCAATAAGAGAAAACAAGTCGTTTTATAGGTTTTGACGAACTTTTGAAAGTGAAACATATTTATATAATTACATATGAATAAATTTGTCTTTGAAGGAAATAGGTTATGAGAAACGTTGCGAAATATAGATTTTTGGTATTTTATCAGAAAATGGTAAAATTTGGTAAAATTGTTGAAATTGAGGTTTGAAACCTTGGAGAACATTGTGTAAACGAACGGGTCATGCCAAATTTTCGTAAAATTTCTATACTTGGAATTTCTTATTCAAAACTTACTTTTACAAAAAAAAAAGATATTATTATTTTAATAAGTCGACTAAAAGACGAAAAATATATATTTTATAAATATAACATATGAAACTTCTCTAAGTTGTTTTATGAAAATAAACGTTTAATTTTCTATAAGCTATACAATTAATTAAGGTAACTAAGGTTACCGAATGGATTTACCGAAGTATATTTTGGATGTCTATTATTTAGTTATCTTATATTACTTATCTATTTTACTTAAATAGTATAAGTATAGTATACTAAAGTATAAATTGAAGTATGTTATCTTGAAACTAAGTCGTCAACCATCACACCACTGATAACGTTTAAGGGTGACCGTACAACACTCGTTTGACCTTTATGCATAAACATAGAAAACATCTTTTGAAGCGTATATCTGAATTGGAAATTAATTGGACTAGGTCGTGTTCGGACGTCGTTGCATTTGCTTGTTTGATCTTGCTACTGTCACCTTGTTGAGGTGAGTTCTCGTAGCCCCACTTTTAAATCTTTTCCGTTGGGGGAAAATGATACTCAAATCTGTTTTGAACTGATTTTTATACTGTGCAAAAGTTAATTTGTTTTTGGGACAATGTTATGTGCCTATGACTGCTATGTGAATGACATGAGTTTTGGTAGAATATGATGTGTGAGACTTTCTATGTGGATCTTCTGTGTGGGACTTATCTTCCGCCCTATATATAGCTCCAACTGATAGGCTTTAGGTGTGTGTGAATTGAGAGTTGAGGACATTGCATGGAAATGGTCCATATGGATGACATTTAGATATCATGGAGTTGCTATGGTTGGTAATTTAATGTGTTGCATGTATTCACTGTCACATTGCACAATTTTCCACTGCTTGAAATATTGGTACAACGACTGGGTTTTCTATCAAACCTACGAGCTCACCAACATTATTGTTGAACTTTTCGAAAGTAATGGGAACAAAAGACGTACACTCGAGGGGGTGTTTATCTAGAGACTTGAGTCTTTCGGATCTAAAATGTAAACTTGTGAATTATTGTAAAACTAGATCTTTATAAACGTGTATGGTATGATCTTGTACCTTGAGTAATGTAAATCAGTATGTCGCATTCCCGTGTTTCCGACGTAGTTAAGGTGTGACAGAAAGTGAGGATAAAATATAGAGAGAGAAAGTAGAAAGGTGATGGATTGAAATCTCATACAACAAGAAAACAACAAACCCCCTCTCTATGCTAAGGAGAGGGGTTTATATAGGTTCTTAAACCTTAGATGACGCCTAGGTTCTTCATCATGGGCCGGGCTTGGCTTATGTTGGGCTTATGGCCCGAAACATGGATAATATTAGCTTAAAGTCCAAGCCCGTAAAACTTGATTAGCCTATTACAAACTAAGACCGACACTGGCTAAAATAATCGAATACATGCTTGTTTGACTTTATTATTTCTAAGGCTAACAATCTTCCCCAATGTAGAGGTTATCTTGATCTGACTTTAAATGCTTTGCCTTTTTATGGTCTTGTGTCTTTGTCTTTCATTGTTTGTAATGGGCTTGTTCCTTCATGATTTGATCTTTAATCTTGAGCCCTTGTCTTTTGACTTTGAGTTCTTGAGATCTTTAAATCTTTCCTTGTATTGAATCATCTTGTTTGACTTTCTTGATCATCTTGTGCTTTGGACCGACATGCTCATACTTGTCTTGAAAGCTTGCAATCTCCCTTAATTCATCAAGGCTAAAAATCTTGTCGTAACATTTCTTTGCTTGACTTTGAATTTCTTGATGTCTTTGAGGAAGATCTTGATAATCAAAGTTGTTGAAGAGTATTATGACATGTACTTGAGCTTTCATCGTGTATTTATATTTGATGTTTGATGTATGAGCATGTGGTATTGACGAAGCTGGAGTAAGCTAGTAACGCATTCGACTTATCATGCATTTATAAGGGTTAGCAATAGACAACAAATATGGACGAATCATGTCTTTGTCGTTCGTCGAATTTCGGTTACGTTAACATCCGGTTCTGTGAGGACCGTTTTACAGTATAAATATTGTACATGTGATCATGTAGATTAATCAAAAGAACCTCCTTGACAGGGTTTCCAGCTCGAAGTGTTAGATCCTCTAACGCAGAAGCATTAGATTCACCGTACTTGCTTGTTCTCTATATTGGAACGCCTCAAAGCAGGCTACCTCACTAAAAGTATTGCTACTTTTAGAATGGTAAAAGTGAATCACTGAATTACTATTTCAATGATTAAGTCTTTAATTCACATATACTGGATCACACTGGATTTCCAGTTAGCACAAATTTGATTCATATAGAATCTCGTAAGTCACCTACCGCGGTGCTGTTTGATGTTGACACTGGAAGGATTTCCATTCGTCAATATGAAATACTGAAGATTGTCACTCTGAATGTCCTGGCAAGATCATAAGGATAATGCGTAGGACTCTTTTTGTTATCACTTGTGTTCTTATTGATGAACAACAAGTGTTTTACATGAATTGTGTCCTAATGAGATTTCTATATTTAATCTCTTTTGGCTCTAGACTCGATTTGTGCTCTTTGGTTTCAGTGATCGGAGGCTGGAGCTGACTGCCACCTTTTCAATATCAATAATATCGGAGTGAGATGTCAATAGATAACGTGTGTATCTTCGTGACAAATGAGACAAGTATCTTTTAAGAGAAACTTGAATGGCTGGAAAGGGTTGTGCATTGCATCACTGGGTCAATGATGTCTTTCTTCAATACCAGAAATCATCTTTGTGATTTTGATAGATTATGTATTGACCCGGTTTCTGCCTAAAGTTGTGTAGAGAGCTTCCTTTTTACCCTTTATCCATACATTTCTTTTCATTCTTAAACCCCTTCAATGTTTACAAAGACGTCATTACTATCACCTTGTTGTGATTGTTCAGGTGATAACTTGTGTCTTAGTCAACATTAATCTCTTTTCTCATTCTTCTCCACATCATACCCAAGGATTGATATTTCTAACTATGGGGTGTCCTTGGGTAGACCCCTCTGGTTCTGGTTGGATCATAGGACGTATACCCAACCTTAACCACCTTATGACATCATTAACATCGTGAGTTAATTGGTTATCGGGTATAGTGATCAAAACCATAGAACCTTGTTTGAAAATCAATCAAATTGTTTGAAATAAATCAAAACGTTTAACACTTTGAGAGTTTCATTCTTTTGAAATACCTCCCCTACACATGCGCATCGATATTCGAAATCGTTTAGCACATGAAGGTAAGTGTTGGCACTTGAGTCTTAAAGATTACATTTTAATAACATTTTCTCTCCTTATTGAAAATAGTAAATCTTTTAGTATTTGCGATACCAATTGATTAAAATGATATTTTCTAAAAAGCGTGTGGGGAGCAAAATGTTTAAGCATGAATTATGGAACATTTTTCTAATTGTTCCCCCTCAACAATATATGTGTGACACCACTTAACAAGAACTTGACACAACGTGTAAAAAAAGATATACCACCACAAATATGTTGAGGATGGGATTTAAGATGCCTTGGTTGTAACACACATAGTACAAGTACTAGTATGTTAAACTGTTCATCAATGGACGTACTCTAAAGAGTAACGCAAGAGTATGTAAACATACCCGAATTAGTGTGAACACTGGGTATTTTGTAAAAGGACATTGAAGTACCACTTTGAATCCACTGAATGTTTTGGATACATAAAATTTGAATTTTATGAGATGTATCCAACAACATTAAAAGGCTGTTGGTTTTAAAAGAGCTCTCCCACAAAAATTGATTCACATAAAAGATATTTTTGAGAAATTGATCCATTTATAAAATTATTTGAGGAAATAGAGTGTTGAACAAATAATTTTGAACACCAATTTTGAAAAAGAAAAAAAAAACTTTTTAAAGAAATTCTTAAAAAATTGTGTTCACGGTGTTGAAAACCACATAAAGAAGATTTCTCTTCTTTTCTTAGAGAAAGTGCACTGAAGCGTACACTCCCATGTGACAGTTGGGTCCGGGTTACAGTCTGAAGTAACTGTAAGCCATTGTCATGAGCTCAAAACTTTGAATGTTTTATTATAATAGCTCAAGACTAAGAGGATTGCTCTTCTCGTTGTTAGGATAAATTATCTTTAAAGATAAACTTTTCTTACTTTGAAGTCTGGGTTATGTACTGAAATGTACATAAGCCATTGAAGAAAATTAGAATTGACATGTTTTAAAATGTTTGAACTCTTGCTCGAACTTTATTTATAAACCCGTGTCAATATTAATCAACATTTCTAGGCACGTAAATATTATCGATTCCAAGAGACATGTATAGAAGATTCTTTTTGATAACATTGAAAATACATTTAAAGTCCAATCGATTCATATATTTTATATCAAGTAGGGTTAATACACAAACAGGTTACTAAAGTTTCCAAAAAAAATTGGCCTAAGTAACTAGAGTTTCATTTTGTTCATCCGGGTTATCCATGTTTGCGTGACCGGTTGATTATGTTACTCACTATATTTCAACTTACTATAGCCGGTTAAAATCCTATGTGGAAATACCAAATTTTTTATTTATCTTTTAATAACACTACATCACATATTTTATTTAGGGGTTGATCCCAGTTCATTTTTTCAATAACACAATTGTTCATCAAAAGCATCTACCTTACTTCTCAAGGTTCCAATGATTTGAAGTCAATGGGCCAAGCTTAATCACATACTGCAACTAGTATATATCAATCTAAACCAAAACAAACTAATTTTTATAAAGATCAACACCATCAAAATTTCACTTATGTGTAACCAAAACAAACCAATTTTTATAAAGATCAACACCATCAAAATTTCACTTCCCATATACACAAAAAAACAAAAACTCATTTACCAACAAGCAAAGAATTCTCCATAATCAACTTCAAGAGTTTCGCCAAAACCTCAAACTCCTCCATCCTTTATTCCCTCCACATCTTCTCAAACTGAAGCTCTTTCTCAACACCTGACAATCGCCCAACATCACTCATCATCCTATTCCTAATCACATTCAACGACTCGTCCACCACTTTACCCATTTTTGCAATAATGATAGTCTTTCAAAGCTTGTTGAATCTCATCTTGTATGTTCATCACAACGAATCTGATTTGCATCTAATTTGATACGGCTGCCCTCCAATCAAAACGAATCTCAATGGTTTTGAACCGTTGTTCCATACATGATGAGTTGATACTGGTGACTTGACCCGTTGTTCCATACATGATGAGCTGATACTGATGAAGAGTCCATTAACCCAAACAAACCTTCTCCTTCTAGCACGTAGACAAACAAATTCCAAGCTTTCGGGATCGATTGCTGCATTTGGGATCCAAGGCTAATAGTGAAATCAAGAAACACTGATGGAGTTGTAGTGAAAACCAGGGATTTCACCCTCATTGTTTGAGTGAGTTGTGGAAGAAAGGGTTTATGAAATCCTATATTTGATTTGGGGATTGTGGAAAAGATAATGAATTAGTTAAATAAGTAAATTAAGGTTTTATAAATAAATATTAGAGAATACCAACGTGGACTAATTTTTAGTGAGGTGGAAAAAGTGAGAGACCCATGTGGCATGGGACACATGTTATCAACAGGTTACCCCTCAACAAAGTAACATTGGTATAACTTATATAAACATTGGGTAACCTTGCTAACCAACCTGTGAACATGGGTAACCCAGATGAACAAAATAAAACTCTAATTACTTATGCTAACTTTTTTGGAAACTTTAGTAACCTGTTTGTGTATTAACCCCATCATCAAATATTATATAACACAAATATAAATATTCAATGGAAAAGTTAAAAGAAAAATACTTAAAAAATTAATAAGGGACTTATTTTAGGACGAAGAAAATAATATAAAAGTCTCTTCCCAAATTTTATCTTTATCATTACCATATATTAAAAAGAGTTATCAAATGAAGGTTTTGCTTAAGAAACTTAAAATCTTAAAAACGTAAAAACCAACTAAATGAATAATTCCGTATCGCCAAACATACCCTAAATATTCAATGTTTTCGCAAGTTATATCCCACATCGCAAAGAAATGAAAAGAAGCCTGTATTATACATAATAACGTTTATGGTAGTATTTCCCCTCACAACGTGTACAGTAACTCTCAACTAATAATTTAATAATCGAGTGAACAGTAAAAAAATTATTAAACTAATCAGACTTTTAACCAATTACCTCTTTAACAAACACTTGGCAGGTGACTCATCACCATTTTCCCTATCTTCTTCATCTACCAGGCCATATTTTCCCCTTCATTTGTTTAACCAACAAACACACACAGAGTTTTTTTTAGGATTACATATGGGTTGGAGTACGTGGTCATCTCTTTAATATCATGATTCATCAAAATCATAATCTCAAAACCAAAACAAACAAAATCGCAGACCAAACCTTACTACCTCCCTCAATTATTTGGAGAAAAGTTTTCAATTGAGGTGACTTTTGGTTTTTTTAGATTTATTTGATTCTTTTGAGTTTCTTTTTGAGATTTTTTTGGAAATTTTATTTTTGACAGCGGAGGACTTGATCAATGATGGTGGTCCTGTTGCTGCTTATCGGAAACAAGGTCGGCAGCGGGTATTGCAAGGAAATTATGAATTTCCATGGGCCGCGTTCTAATTTGTAAGTATTAACCTTAATTGATTTTCATGTTTTTGGGCTTTTTTGTAGGATTTTGATTTTTGTTTCCTTCCAAATTTTAGCAACCGTTTGAATCATTTTGATAGATATTAAAAATCTTTTAATCTATAGTTTTAGTAGTATGAGCGTTTGTATCTAGAGATAGCAAGATAGGCAGGTTGGGCGATGGAGCAAATACTTTTTGATCCATCATGTATTTATGCTGATTAAAAATACAAAATTGTTGCAATAATAGTCTAATTGCTTGAATAAATTGAGATAGGAGGTTGTACTCATCAAATATAGACTTCGGGTGACTTTCAACCTTTTTGACCCATTCGACCATTTTAAGATAAACGCCACTTAAGTCGACCATTCATTAGATTATGCTAAACAGTTAAACTTAATATGGATAAAGGTAATTCAAGTTGTCAAACGACGTTCATAAGGTAAATATTATTAGAAGAACAGACAATCTGATACGAGACCAAAACCTATATTGTTCTCATTGGTTTAGCACCTATATACTTCTGAGTTAACTCATTGTTCTCAGGTTAGATGCTCTTGGCTCAGTTGTAACGTGGATGATCTTACGTCCCAACATTGCCGCTATTTGGCTAGGCTAATGCCATTAATCCGTGAAGAGAACACTATTGTGAATGGACCCGATCTTTTTAGCCAATACGATTATTATTCGAAGAATAAAGCAGTTAATGAGGTATGTTATTTTCCATATTCTAGCATTGTGGTATATTTTTGTTACTGATTTTGGATATGGGAGTCGGGTTTTTTTGGTATTTGTGTGGTGCGGTTGCTATAATGGTATCATTGTGGCTGTCATCTTCATCTTTGAATTTGCTCAAGATATTTCTAATCAAACAATAGCACAAGCATGTAAAAAACTTATTTTGTGTATTGCGTTATCTAAACGGATTTTTGTGGGCTTATAAAGCTATCCACTTGAGCTTACGAGCTTATAAAGTCCTTTTGCTCGAGTGAGTAACCTCATACGACTGAAAAAAAGTGAGCTTATGAGCTTATGAAACTCTCAATAAGCTTATAAGATGAAAAAAGTGAGCTTATGAAACTCTCAATAAGCTTATAAGATCAATAAATAAGCTTAGAAAAACATCCCGTTAAACATGAAAATAGGCTCCTAAACTTGAAAATAAGTCCAATCGTGGGCTTATGTTACGTCGATTCAGTAATCTCTAATATCGCCACATCAACACTTCTATGGATTGTTATGTTGCTAAATGGCTTACTAAAACTGCTTATATTGTATGCAGCAGTTGCTAAGATTGCCACTTGCACCAGCCTTATGTGAGGGATCAGAAATTGGTGGGTCGTATTCCATTCGATGAAGCAGGGGCACCGGTATCCTTGATTAAGGCACCAATACAAGGTACACTTTTCACACCGGTCAGATAATTATTTAGCATTAAATTCAAGTGTATTGATTTAAGGCTAATGTTGTTTGCGTTGCTGTCATAGATAGGCCGTTTGAACACACTGTTGGCTGTAAAATTTAAGTGTATTAACCATGTACATTGACAGATTATATAGGCTGTCTAACACGAGTAAACAACGTGCGGACACTTAAAAATGCTAATACAAGTCAAATCGTTATCAGGAAACTAGACATCGAAAATCTCAAGTAAGCAAATTGGAAAAACAATGTAAGTGCAATGCCCAACATGTTAATTTTTTTTAACCTTTTCGCCTTTATTGTTTGAACAGCGGCGACGTAGTTGAACTTACGCTGCGGGATGAAATGGCATGTACATTCGCAAAAAATGTATACCATCAAATGGAAAGACCTGTATTCATTGCAGTTAGTTTTTGCAAACTTTCTAAATACAGAGGTATTTATCTGACATCCTGTGTGTTTACAACTTTCTGTCCATCTGTGTCAATGTACATTGCATAATAGTAGATAATCATCAATGCAGGTTTACAATAATCTGCAACTCCCGCAACACACTACTATCTTAATCCATATATCCCAGAAGTTGAAGCAATCCGAGACCAGTAAGCAATATTTTAAAACAACAAAACAAGTCAATATAACTCTGACTAAATATCTAATTTCGGTTTATATAAATACACAAACAGATATAGAGCACAACTGAAGCTGAATCCATCATTAGATATATCTGAAGAAAGGTGTACGGATCTTGACCAAGAAAAAAATAGAAACAGGTTTGCATTGTCAACTCTACTGCAACAAAATCCAGACGGGTACAGGGTAAGCCCGCAACAATACCAAAATCTATTATACATCTGTGAACTCTTCCTTTTACGATTGAAGACAACGTGTGATTAGACGAATTTAACCAAACATGCTCTGCAGGCAGTCAGATTCACCTGTGAGGGAACTATAATCGGCATCAACACAGCAAGGGATTGGTACTACCAATCCTGTAGCAAGTGCATACGAAAGGTTATAGATGGAAATAGCGCGCGTGAATGTGGAGACTATGGACCACAACCAGAACCCACGTACATGCCACATACTAGCCAAAACTTAACCTTTTTGGTGCTGATTTTTTACACAGAAAGTTAGCCTTTTAGTGGTTGATTTTTTATGATGAAATTTAAAAAAAACACAACAGCTCCAACAATTACCTTCTTAGTAGTAATTTCATCAAGTCCGTGTTATGCAGGAACTAAAAAAGCACAAGAATCTTGATATTGTCGTGGATTTCGTTGGTTACAAGGCAGATCTTCAAGAAAAAACGGGGGTCAGTTCAAGTAAGAAATATGTTTTACATTTCGCAGACTAATAAAAGTGGGAAACTTTGACGTATTTTACCTAAAAATGGGTGAATAAAGGCTATTTTCTATCTCTAACAAATCAAACAAGAATAAATAGATCAAAACAAAACCATTAAATATCTCTTCTGTGCATTTGCAGGTGCCCTCCAGGACAAGCACCGTATATTTTTAAGTGGCTTTGGAAGAAGCTGACAGTAACCGCAGAAGGTTAGTACGTTATTTGAAGGCATCTTTTTTTCTCATTTCAATGTGTTTATTCCATTTTTTCTTTTTTCAAAATATTAATCGATTTGGGTTGTAACTTTTCTCCAGTAATTCAAATGGATAAACTTTAAATCTGGAACAAGCTCAAAATATTACTCTATTGAAAACCATAATATAATTTTTTTTGGTTCAAGCAATCACGTTAATACAAGCGAAAAGTGCTTATTAGTTGTATAGAAATTGTAAAAAAACAAAAGTATGTCAAGTATTGTTCATTGTTGGATGCTTACGGACTTACGCTATTGTAGTAGAAAAGAACCAGATGAACCTAAGGATGCACCTATGGGTTGAGATGTCTTCAATGAAAATCCTTCTCATGATGAACTTATGGCCGTATCAGATATAGCGAAGCCTGTTACAACATCGTTTGCTAGAATGTGGTATGTACTCTTTATTTATTGTATTAATATTCCACTACGCATTTCTCATATGATAATAGCAAATACCAAAAACACTACGCCACTTATATCGACAAGAAACATAGGATAATAGCAAATACCAAAATCCTCATCAGAATTCAGAATCTGGGGTCTGAATGAGTGTATAAACACTCTGGGGTTTCAAGTTGGATGGTAATAGGTAGAGTTTTGAATTGTTTAGAGATCGACCGCAACTTCTTTTCCTAATTATCGCATAAGAACAACGAATAAGATCAGAATGATATGTAGTCACTGAAAGTTTGGAACCCAATGTTTAGCCAATTGAGATAATTACATGTATTCACTTGATTTTCATAGTCACATCTAAAAGTTAAATTAATTAGGCTTGCGTTTATCTAAGATTTAGTTTTAGGGGTCAAGAATAATTTCATTTTAATCTGTGAAACTTTATCAAAGATTGTTAGTTATTCTCCATATCATTAGTGTTTACTACTTGGTACCTGCTACGAGGTAACCTCTTCAGGGTTTTCAAAATAAAAAAAGTGTTATATCGACAACGAGTAAAACGTTTTATATTGTGTCAGAGAGTCGATGTTTTGGATAGAGTCGGTTGACTTGCTACCCTTCCTTTTCTTTTTCTTTTGTTGTTATAAAATCAAACAGGAGAGTCGATGTTTTGGATAGAGTCGGTTGACTATGTAGTTGTTTGTAGCGATCTTTCAGGATTTTAACACAGTTAGGTTATATAGGCTATATGTTGTCTAAAATATTGTTCATGTCAGATATTTTCTGAAGAGAGTAATATGAAAATGTAACATGGACTTTTGTAAATGCGACAAAATCAAATGTCGTCGCGGCGAAGCGCGGGTTCCCAAACCTTGTTTATATACAAAAGGTTTGTTGTTTACAATTAAACAAGTAGCATTTGTCTAGTGCACATGCACAACTATTGTCACACGTGTACATGTTGCTTGTTTTTTTACACCAATAATTTTTGTAGTCCCTCCGTCCCAAAATAATAATCCCATGTTGACTTTTTAAGTTTTTCTTTATCAACTTTGACCTTAAATAATTTTGTTTGTGTTATATGACACTTGATGAAAATTATAACAATTAAAATAAATTAAAAAACGAATGTATTCGTATACTTTACATCAAGTATTATATAAATGAACAATAACTTAAAAATATTAATTTAATAATCAAGTAAACAGTAAATTTATTGTTAAAATATTATAAAACTTATACGCAATCACACACAACTACACAATCACACACGTAATATCATTTTAATAATTGAGTAAACAGTAGATTTATTGTTATAATATTATACAACTTACACACACTTCACACACAACTACACAATCACACAGATAATATCATTTTAATAATTGAGTAAACAGTAAATTTATTGTTAAAATATTATACAACTTACACACACTTCACACACAACTACACAATCACACAGATAATATCATTTTAATAATTGAGTAAACAGTAGATTTATTGTTATAATATTATCAAATTATATTTTATTTGTCATAATGGTGTGGATATTAAAAAATTGTTACGTGTTCTGTGTGTGAGAGAGAGCGGGTTTCATCTGTGTATCCAACACATCTTTATCATCAAAAGATCCACCGTCTTCTCATCATCTCTCACACACACCGGAGTTTCTTCCTCACCTCCTCTCTAACCACGCGGCTGTAAGGTGCGTTTTTATTGTGATAACATGTTGAAGCAGATAGCGCAGAAGCAATAATCATAAGAATCAAACACGAAGACAGAAAGTTTACTCCAAGAGTTACACTCATAATAATTATTTCATTTTTAATTTAATTTGATTTAATAGGTGTAATCTTGAAGGGTCTCCTCTCAAAACTAGAGATGAAAGATGCAAGGTTAGTTTATTTATGTAAAAGATTTAATTGTTGTGTTTATACAGTAGGTGTTAAATTATTGGTCGGTTGTTATTGATTTGGAATATGATTAAGAGGGTGTTTGGATTAGCTTATTTTACTGGATTATTGACTCATTTGTATTTGGAAAAGTTCGTGAGCTCATTTTTTTGGTTTATGAGGTTATTTTTGTAATTGAATAATTACATTAGCTAAATAATAAGTTTTGATGTTGGTAAATTATAATCCATAAGGCAATACAAGTATAAATCTATCATTGTCTTATATATGGAGATAAATTTATCCAAATAAAAAATGCTAAGTTCTTTCATAACCAAAATAAATAATAGTCATATACAGGCGGCTATATCGACACATTTATTTTGAAATGGGATGAATTGAGGTTCCTTTTATGTCTGATTGGTGGGAGTGGATCAAACTAGGAATACAGTTACTTTATAAACATCTACTAAGAGTTATGCGTTGTTTGTGATTACATATAAAAGTTGTTTATTTGCTTATTCGTTTGACACAATAGTTTAACGCTTTTTAGGATGTTTGGATTGCTTATCGAAAATGCTTATATGTTTATACTTGAGTGAAGAAAGTAGTTTGGAAACAATGTGTATTGGGTAGATTGTTGCCAAAAGGGTATACACATGCTGTAGTACTATTTTTTTCTGTGTCAACAGAATAATGGGGTGCCCTGCTTAATTTCTAGCCTATGATACCAGGACCATCAATTTGAAGGATGAGGTTGAGAAAATAATTAGAAGTGGTAGTGGATTTGTTGATGTTGAGATTCCATTTACTCCTCGAGCTAAACGTGTTTTGGAACTCTAATTGGAGGAAGCCCGCCAACTTGGTATCGTAGGTTAAATATTTGGCCTAAAAACTTGAATGTAAGCCACTTTGCTATTTTTTTCAGCGCAAAAAAAAAAAAATCAAAACTTCACTACTATAAAAGCTAAACACACCTTTTGACATTAAGCTAACCCCGTCGCAACGCGCGGGCAGTATGCCCTCTCGTTATTCATACACTAATTATTTTGTACACTTATTTACAATTTTTTTTTACACTTATTGACACACTATTTAAAAAAAACTTATTATACCTTTTAAATGAAAACAATTTCCTCAAAAACGTTGCGTTTAATAAATTATATGTTTAAAAAGGGGTAAAAGTGATCATTCGTGTAATTTTTCTAATAAGTAACCATTAAACTGGTAACATATCGGTCATATTACGTACATTGTTGAAAATTTAAAAAAAAAAACAGAAAAAAACATAAAGTTGTATGAATAAATGAAAAAAAAAGTAGAAAAAAGAGTTAAAGACCGGGCAAATAATAAATCAAGGATTAAAAATGAAGTTAACGCAATAAGCACTAATGACCATTAGCTAAACTTCTCTAAGTGAAAAAAAATCAAGAGACTAACGATAGAAGTCAAAGCAAACCACAGTGACCAAACTGTAAGTTTTCTTAGTGGTAACCGGTCAAACATGTCACATACCCGGTCATATTACGTATATTGAAAAAAATCTAAAAGTATTTTGGCAATACTCGTAACATATAGTTAATTACGTATTTCAGTCTTTTAAAAGTGTATCTTGCGTATCAATAGCTTTTACCAGATAAAGAAAGAAATGTTGGTATATATAGTTTTTGATGGTTGTGTTGGGTCTAATTTATAGTTGATCGTCTACTACATATGGATAGAGGTGAGACACGTTTTATAATACTAGTATTATAAAGAGGACACATTTATATTCATGCATACTAGTTTTTTTATAAATGAGACTCATTTAATGTCTAGTATGGTGATTGGTGATCACGTGTTGCAACGGATGTAGGTATCATGTAATTAAAATATGTGTACACATGCATATAACATTAATTGCATAAATTTTGAGCCTCTAAAATTTTTGAGGCTCTAAACGGTAATCCACCTTGCACACTCTTAAACACGGCTTTGTGATTCTCATCAAGTTACGTGTATGTAAGAAAAAAGCTTGCACTTCTTAGTCGTCTCAACATGGATCCCTTTGTTCAGGGGCGAAGCCATGTGATGACTTGTGGGGGGTGATGCCCTCGACAAAACTCCTGCCGACACATAAATTATATAAGAAAGCAAATATCAGTAGTAGAAAAAAGCTTGAGTGACTTAGCCATAAACTGCAGAGTGCCCTTGCGCTTATTGGGGACTCTGGCCGGATCATTGGTGGACCTGAAAACGTCTTCTGCTGTTCGGGTAAAAATGGCGGACCTGGAGAGGGAACGTGGGGAAAGACAGATCGTGACTTTTGAGAAACTGATAAAGTGGGTCTTAAATATTCTCTTAATAACTTATTGATTTGTACAAACTAGGCCCCTTATTGTATTTTTTTTATTGAAAACTAGACCCTTTAAAATATACAATAAATAACCAAAATTTGTCACTCCTTCCCAAAAGATTATTATTTTTTCTGGCTCCGCCACTGTGCACAGAGCCTCAGAAAACAACGAGACGGCCCTGATTTTATAAGTAGCATAAAATGTGTTATTTAAACGCTCATATATGTTAATTCATGATACATTTTTTAATGAACGTAACACAAGTGGTGTTGTTCATGAAGATGATACCATGCAAAGAACCAAAACCTAAAAACCGAAACCGATTAAAATACCAATGGTTCAGTTTTCGGATTCACGGAATTTTTTGGTTCGGTTTGGTTTTAGCATGGAAAAAAAAACCAATATAAACCGATCCGATCTTTATAAACATCGGAACAAAAATAAGTTATGATCGATGCTAAGGGACGATGAATATATGCTCCGCTAGGTTAATTGTATCATGTCAAGTAACTACTATTTGTTTCGTATGTTTCTTGAACATGCCATTTATGACACATAATAAGTTCTTTTTTTTTTTTTGTATTAGATTTTTATTCTTGTTATTGTGTTGCTTTATAACACATAAATTTTTAAGATTTTATATAGTCATTTATTTCTTATTGTCATTGTTGTGTTTTTTGTTTTTCTTATTTGAATTGTTTCTTCAAAGCTTTAAAGATGTTGGTTTATGATACATTCCAAATCAACTTTGTAAAAGCAAAGCACGATAAGTCGTATAAAAACCAAAAGATCAAAAAATCAAACCGACACAAAACTGAAACCGAATGGTTTTTAAAAATCAAAAACCGAAATTTTTCAGTTTCGATTTTATAAAAAAACCGAACGATGCTCACCCCTACTAAGGGGGTGTTTGAGATTGCTTATCAAAAATAAATTATGCGTTTTGAAAACGAATAATTAGATAATCAGCTGTTACAAAACGTGATTTTGAAATATAGTATTTGGATTTGATTATGCTGTTTGATATCGCAATAATCAGATAATCAGTTTTCTGAGTGTTTGGCAAATCAGATTATCTCATGACTTGATAGGTTAAATGACCAAAATAGACATGTTCATCGTTGAGTTGTTTTATCTAACGTTTGTAACTCTTGAGTCTTGACAACATGTTAACACTTAATTAATCAATAAAAAAGTGGCACTTTTAAAACAACCATGACTAATGACTTACGAGTATGAGTTACATATTTGTTTATAGCTTATTGGGATTTTTATGATATTACATTTAGGGGTGAGCAGAAAAACCGAAAAAACCGAAAACCGAACTGAAAATAACCGAAACGAACTAATAATCGAACCGAATTCGCCAAAACCGAACCGAACTACTAATTTGGTTCTCGGGTTGGATATGGGTTTGGCACTCCGAACCGAAAACCGAATTCATATAAATATATATATTTTATTTTTTATATACCATTAAAATGTTATCATAATATAAAAAAACACTTTTTATGTTAACAATATTTTTTTGTTTACTAAAAATCTATGTAATTATTATTATTATTTTTAAAATAGTGAAATCCGAGTTATTCGGGTCAACCCGATGACCGAACCGAATTCGAATTCGGTTTTCGGTTCGGTTGAATTCTAGTTCGGTTCGGTTTTCAGATTGACCAAAAAAAAAATTAACCGAACTAACCGAACCGAAATAACCGAATAACTCGATAACCGAACCGATCAACACCCCTAATTACATTATAGTTTTTGTATGATTGGGCCTTCATGATGAATTTAGAACTTTGCTTTAAAAACACTCTAGGGCTTCCCTTTCAGTTGTTCATTTCTTTGTCGCCTCCTCAGATCTGACGCAACAACAATAACATTTTTGCTTTTGTGGTTTTTGTATTCTCCTTTTCTCAGTGATTAAAGAATCTCTATTCCGAACATAATACGGAAACGTGATAAGAAGTTGCAGAAAGGGAAAATTATACACGTGTCAAGGGGCAAATTCGTAATTGTTATAGGAGGTGATAACTGCGTTTGCAAAAAGTAAGTGGCAAGCTGCTTTTCAAAAACTGCGTTTTGGGAGGGTTGAAACGTAAATAATTGATTTTAAAGATTGCTTAGCCAAACACTTGAATCAGATTATCCACGTTTTTTAAACATGATAAGCAGATATTCAGGGTAAAAACGCAGCCCCAAACACCGCCTAAATTATTTGAAATACAAAAATTACAACACAATAATTATTTGACGTCAAAAAGCGGAGGAAAATTACACAACATGATATTTGGTGACAATAGTCGTACATGTTCACTAAACAACATGTCATCCGTCCAAATTTAGGCAATAAACCTTTTGTATATAAACACTCATTTATTTCCATTTATTTACGATGTGGGACGTTGCTTGCAAAAACATTGACCATTTCGACTTCTACTGTGTTGAAAGAAACATTTTCATTGCTGTAAATAAAATTTATGGTTTTGATATTTAACATATGTATGAGAGATTATGAAATAAAGACAAAACATGTTTTTATAGTAGATTTGACAACTACTCTTCTATTGGGTTATTTTATGAACTAAAAACAGACTGGCGAAGTAAGTAATTTAATATACGTTTTCTCATACTCAAGCTATTAAAATACTATGCAAGTACAAACATGATATTTATTTGCGAAAAATTTCGCAGTAGCCGATTGGGAAGAGTGTTATCTAGTTTTGACCCTGACAATTTTTTTTTTCAAAATGCCCATATGAATCGCGTGCCCCCCCTCCCCCCGCGCGCGATATACATTTGCACACGTGTCAGCGAGATATTGGTTCGTGAGATTAATAAAAAAATATATAAATTGTGGATCGCGCAATAAGTCACGCGATTTACATTTAATAATTTTTTTTTTCCAAGTCTGGTGAGGTATAATATTAGGGTTTAGGGTATACCATGTTTTGTTTATTGAAATTAAAGATCTCGGGCATTTTTGCGTACGTATTTGGATACTCAAATGTTTTATTTAAAATAGTTTATTTGGTTATCTGTGTAGTCTTTGATGAGCTCTACTTAATGAATAAAGATTTACTAAAATTACTTTTAATATGCATAAGATACGATGGTGCAAAATGTGTCAGTTGTTCATTTTGTTAAAAAAAGAAATTTTAAAAAATTTTAAACCTATATTTTTGCAATTATAAAAGTTGGAATTGAAAGCATAAAAGTTAAAGGTAGTCATTAAAAAGCATTACAACATGAGAATCACCAGATCTCTAGTGGAGTACATGGCCAACCTTATTTAGACGATATGAAAACATAAAAACAACAACACACAACGACATACATGGTTAGCAAACTGGTGTTAAGCAATAATGCTTTTACATGTCTCTGTAGTTCGCCATCAATTGACGTTTTTCTTCCATGCTCCTTAGCAACTCATCCCTGACGGTTCTCAAGTATACACATTTTTTCATGTCCGCCCCAGTCATGCATCCTAGGGCGTACTTGCCATAGTCGACAAGTGGGTGATCGTGCAAAACCATCAGATTGTTAATTTCAACCCTACGATCCGTAAACCTATCAGCAAAGCGATGCATCAAGGCTAAAATTTGTTCCTCCAAAATAGCTTCTTCATCAATTGCTTCTTGTAGTTTCATAAGGACAGTTAACCTAACGTTTTCTGGGTTACTAGCCATGGTAGAAAATGAAAAGATAAAATTAATAAGTTGTGTGAAGGATAAAAATGTTTGTGAGTAAGAGTGCTTAAAATATGTGTCTATTTATAGTCAATTACTTGACAGATACTTTAGTAAATCGCGTGTAATTTGAAGTGATAGACAACATTGTCATTGAGTTGTCTTATATGTTACAGTTAAATAATTTGTGTTGTCAAATCATGTTGTAAATCACATGAAATGTGCAGTGATAAACAGCATGTTGATTGAGTACTTTTTTTGATGCATTATGAATAAAAAGTAATTGATTCATATAATATATTGAAAAAACTTATACATAGCAATTAAACCACATACAATCTATTTGATTGACAACCTTATTTAACACAACTGGAAACAAAACAACAGCAAACAACAGGAACACACATGGTTGGCCTTGTGGTATTTAGCAACAAAATTTTATAATCTATATTGCCATGTAATTGTTAACGAAATTTTACTTTGCAGAAATGCTCCTCAACAATTGTTGTCTTGTTCGTAGAATGATGTTTGTGGTACGGATATCCGCTTCAAGTGTCATTAGTAAAGCATGTAATCCGTAGGTATTACGGCTTGTTGTAGGCATAGTTTGCAACCTTGTTATTGTTGTATTTTAGCATACATAACAATTATAATCTAAACAAATCATCAAAGCACGTAATAGCGGAAGCGATAACAAATCATATAAT
>BQNB010084321.1:5169-19883 GCA_026074375.1 Tanacetum coccineum
ATCAAAGGTGATTGTGAGGGTCTTGTCTACCCGTAAACTTATTACTTTGCACAAGATTAATCAAAGGTTGTTTAAGCTCAAATATGTTAGCATTAATCGGTGGAACAACAATTGCATCTTCATATCCCTCAATGGGAGCTTGTAACATCTGAGCCATGGTACGATTGTCGGCCATTGGAAACTCGGGTCCTTCAACAATAACCGGTGTTATTTGTTGTTGTCGACGATTTCGATTACGAGCTTGAGATCGAGTGCGCATGCACTAAAAATAGAGGAAAGAAATTAAAAAGTAAATAAAAATTACACTAATTTTTTTTAATTAATTTTTTTTGAATTTTTTAATAATCTATTGAAAACGGATAAACGGAAGACAACTTAAATCCAAATAATCAACTTTCTTCACGGTAACTCTTAAAAATTGCTTTTTAAGATGAGCCGTACCTCGTAAGTGACACAAATGGCAAGTTTTGAATCTTTGGTTCGATTTGAGAACTTTTCAAGTTCATCGGAACTTATTTATGATAATATCTCAATTGAAGATATTATTTGTTGGTGTTCGTTTACCAACTTTGTGTATTTTATTTCTTTTTTTTAAAAGGACAATTTTTATATTTTTATTTTTTGAAAAATTTAACAAAAACGAAACTTTCGAGGACGAAAGGACCTTCAAACCAAATCAACAAACTCAAAACGAAGGAATCTTAAACACTAGTCCTCGACAACGGCGCTAAAAACTTGATATGCAAGTTTATATACACAATAAAATACAATATAAATATAATATTCAAAAGAGCAATTAAGAAAATTCCCTAAGGAAAATTCACTCTCAAAAATATATAATATAATATATTATACGTATATTAAACCGGGTAAATATGATCACCCGAGTCGTTTCCCCAATGACTAGTGAAATTGAAACCTCATTTAAACTTGGATTACGATTTGAATAAGAAAATAGATGATTTGATGATCTATTTCTACTAAATAAAAAAAGCAACAAGTAAAATTGATTTAAAATGATTAACGGGAAACAAATATAACGCGACAAATAAGCAATAAAACTAAATTTAACTCCTAAAAATGTAAACTAAATTTCTAATCCTAAGATAGGACAAAAGAAAATTTTAGGAAAAAGGAAAACATTTTTTTTGATTATTTTTAAATTAATTATGAATAAAAACTATTGAATGATTATTTTTAAATTTATTATGAATTAAAAACTAATTAAATCTAATTAAATCTTAAAAAATAGCAAATTAAGTATTAAAATTTGAGAAAAATAATTTTTAAGCTTAGAAAAGTCTAAAATAACATAAAAACTCAGAAAACTATTTTTAAAATTAAATTCCTATTTTTAAAATTAAAAATTAAAGCTCAAAAATGAAAATTAAATTCTAAAAGTGGTGAAAATGATTTTACTGAATGTAAACCTTAAGCTATTTTTTATAAAATTAAAAACTATTTTTTTGAAACTTTTTCTATTTTTTATTGATTTTTAAAGATTTTAACTTTCGAAAATTGATTAAAAATAAAGTTTAAGTTGGAAAAATCTAAAAAATTCAGGGTAAATCCTAAACACTAGCAGGAACACATTAAAAATAAGAAAAATCCAATTTGCTAAACGAATAAGCCCTCCAATGAGCTTATTTAGCTACGGATTTTTATAGAAAAGGGAAATGAAAATGTGTATAAGTATTAAATTGTGTATGATATGGATGGATGAGCTAATGTAGCAAACTAGTTAAGGCGTGTGTGTTGTGTGTGGGAGGTCGTGGGTTTGAGTGTGGGCAACCCCTTTTTGCACTTTTTTTTTATTTTTGACTTTTATGAAAATCTAAATACTAGGACTTAAAGAGGACACAAAAATAAGCTACTTTAATAAAGAGGACATAAGCTGAAACTAAGTAATAAGCTCAAAAACAGCTTAACAATAAGCTGTCACAGAAAGTGGTGTTTTGGGCTTATTTTTACTAAAACAGCTGTATTAAGCTCAAATTAAGCTCAATTTAAAAAAGGAAAAGTGTTCTAGAAAGCTTATAAGTTGCTTAATCTAGGAATGAAAAGAATCCTAAGCTAAAAACACTTAAAGCTAGCTAAAATTGAAGGTGAAAATGCTAAACTTAAGAAATTTAGGCAAAAAGCAAAAATTCCATATAAGCTTAAAAGTTCATTAAGCTATTTCTGATTAAGAGCTTTTACAAACTAGAAAAACAACTAATGAGCTATGAAATTAAGCTATTAAAACAGTTATTACCATTAAGAAATCTAAAATTTAATCATTAAGCTTTTACCCTACTGTTTTTTTGGCTTTTGAGTGACTTTTGACAGCAGAATTAAGCAAGGAAAATAAGCTAGAAAATAAAATTAAAGACTTAATCTATATTAAGCTATAACTAAACCAAATCCTACTTAAATTTTAGAGCCTACAACCTATGAGTACCTAGCTAAAATCTAAGCTAAAAGTGACAGCAGTACTAACTGTTTGTTAGAACTGCTGCATTTTGCACAAGTGCAAAGTTATAGTACAGGTTACCTAAGGGGTAAACCTGCACTTGAACACTCTCAAGTTTAGTGCACAAACAAAATGCAAGCAAAATCTAAGCCTTTGAGGGCTTAGATTAAATTTTCACAAGCTTAAGGTATAAGAAAAAATGCCCTGGTGCTGGCATACTTATAATAAGCTCAAACTCTCTAAATTTCCAAAACTAACTTGTGAAAACTTTTGACTTTTGATAGTCAAAATGGCTTATACCTAACACCCCTTTACAATTTTGACAGAAATGACTTTAAACTTAAATTGCAAATCTAACTGACAAGTACTAACTACCAGATGATTTTTAGCTTATAACAACCCTAACTAACATGAATTAACAACTGATTAAGCATTAATCTAAGATTTAAACTTATTTTCTACTATTTTTGGTTTTATTAAGGTTTTTAAGACAATTATATGAAAGACTATGATCTAAACTAAGAAAATCAAAAACAGATAAACAATCATAATTATTAAGCTAGTTAAAACACAAATAAGCACTATTAAGCAAATTAAATAAGCAAATAAGCAGATCTAAGTTTAGAAAGCTATAAAACTAATATTTAAAGCAAGAAATTAAAGGAAAACTTACAATGCCTCTAGCTAAACAAGAGGAACCAAATATGGCAGCTACAAGCTCCCTAGCTTATTAATAAGCTAGGGTATAAGTCCTTGGGGATCCTTCCCTTTTAGATCCCCCTTCCATAAGCTCCAGTTCAAACACAAGGTACTTTAGCTGATTTTAATGATTTAAGTAGATTAAGTGAATTAATAGCTCAATCACAAGCTTATAGACTTGTGAGAGCTTTTGAGCTTATAGGAGCTTATTAATAACAATAGCTTATTAATTTAAGAATTTAAATGAGAGCTTAAAAGTGAGATTTAAAGAGCTTTAAACTGAATTTCATTCATAAAAGAAACTGATTACATTACTTAAAAAAAAGATTACAAGACATTTAAGGAAAATTACATTTAAGAAAAATACGAAATCAAGCTAGACTAAAAGCTAAAAAAAACTCTAGATGGTGTGTGTGTGATAGTGTGGCCTTTTATAGCCAGTAGGTGAAGCTTCTAGTCTCTCTTGCCTTGCTCTCCAATCCTTCAATCTTATCCCTTGAATCTTCTAATCATTGCCAAATGATTTTGAGCCGTTTGATCAAATTGTGAGCACTCAAGGATTGCCAAGCTGTCATTCCTTGATGTGACAGCTTGTGTTTCTTTTGTGAGAGGATCTAGTGCAAAACCCACGCCTCTTGTGTGCTTCTCCATTGATGACGTGGCTTAGAGCTTGAGCTAGCCAATTAGAATCCCTTGATATTACAAATTTGACCTTGCCATAGTATTGTAGACTCCATGAATTGTCTTCCTTGACCCTCAATTTCAAAAAGCCCTTTGATTTTGACCCAAGGTAAAAATGGGGGAGACGGGTGAACAGTAAATGGAAATGGCGCCCATTTTTGACAGTTAATTCAGTTAGAGTTTGAGGAAATTGCACTTCTAGCCCCTCTCTTCCTTTTCTCCCTTTCTCGTTTATAAAAGGTTTGGGAAATTGCAAGTTTAGTCCTTGTGGTTTATGAAAAGGGAAATGGGCTAGGGTTTTGGGCTTATGAATCCGGGTGAGGCCCATTTAGGCTTAGGGACCATTTATGAACTTTTCTAAAAGTTAAGGGGCTTAAATGGAATATTTTGGGTCTTGTTAACTTTTGTTGACCATGATTTGACTGGAGTTGACTATAGGTTTGACTTTCTCTGGCTTTGCTTCCGGCTTTTGTTCACTCTTCCGTTCTCGTGTCCGTGCTTGCTTGTTTTTGACTATTTTCTTGTGATTTTTGATATATCCGTACCTGCACACACAAAACATAAATACAAGCATATTTTTGCTATTTTTGGTCTGTTTTGGTCATTTAGGGTCATTTTTGGTGTTAACGGATATGTGTATTTTACACTTATCACTTGGTTTAAACATACTAGTGATTATTTTCGGGAGCCAACTGCTAAAGATATGGAAGTTTTGATAAAAACCTTATTAATGACTCTTTCCATAAAAACTCAAAATGATAGTTTTCGTTTTGAACATGAACTTAAAACAGAAATGCATGAAGATTTTGAGTACGTTAAATCCCTTAAAAAAGAGGTTGACGAACTTGAATCTGAAAAGGCTGATTTTTCAAACATATATGATCTACTTCTCGAAGAGTGTGTCTCTAAGGATGTTACATGTTCATATTTGCATTCTCTGTCTGATTTAAATGCTTATGCTGAATTACAATGCTTGTATCTTCATAAAGTCAAAGAATGTGAATGTCTTGCACAAAAGCTTTCGAAACAAACTGAATCTGTTAACAAAGAAGTTCATAATAAGCTTTTAAAGAGTTTTGCTAAACTTGAAAAACACTCAATTTCTCTTGAACTTTCTTTACAACATTGTAAAGAACAGATGAAAAACAACCCAGTTTGCAAAGAAAATGCTTCAAATGTATTTCGAAAAGAACGTGAACAATATCATGAAATACAAGATTTGAAAGCTCAAATGCAAGACAAGAACATGGTGATAAATGAGTTAAAGAAACTCATTCTGGTAACAAAAGGAAAGTCTGTGGAAACTCAGTTTGATAAACCATCTGTTGTTCGACAACCAAATGCTCAACGGATTCCAAAACCATCAGTTTTAGGAAAACCGACTCCTTTTTCAAATTCTCCTGAAATGAGAAGTTTTCAAACGAAACAGTCGGTTAATAAAACTAATGTGTCGGATGGTTTATTTAAACCAGTCACTCAACAGAGTTTGCCTCAGAATAGAAACCAAGCGATTCGAAACACAAATGTGCTTAAACCAGGAATGTTTAGAATTGCCTCCACCACAACACAAACTAGAACACCACAGTTGCCTCATGCTTCTAGGAATACTAATCCTCACATGTCTAAATCTTCAGGAGTAATTCACACTACTAGTGTTAGCAGACCACAGCTTAAGTGCTATCAAGTTAAAGATAAGGTCGTGCCAAACAATAGTCAAGTGAAGTTTAAAAAGAAGGAAGTAGAAGACCATCATAGGATTTCTAGTATTTCTAAGAAAACAAAGTCTGTAACTGCGTGTAATGACAGTTCAAATTCCAGAACGTCGAATGTGAATGCTGTTTGTGCTGAATGTGGAAAATGTGTGTGTAATTCTAATCATGATGCTTGTGTTTCTAGATACTTGAAAGACGTGAACGCTAGAACTAAGAAGCCTAAGGTAGTGCCTATTAGTGCTAGTAAACCCAAGAGAAAAGCGAACAAATCTGTTGCAACACCCCATAAGAAAACAGTTGCATCAGATACCACTATTCAGAAATCCAAGAGTTACTATAAGGAGTTGTATGAGAATACACATGAGGAATGGAAATGGTGGATAGCTAAGAGATGTCCATCAGGATATACATGGAAACAAAAGCCTCTTAGGACCAAAAAGATATGGATGCCTAAAATCAGGAAAGAGGATGTATCAACAAGTATTAGTCCCACTATAGACATTGTCTCTAGGATTACTAATGTCTTGAAGATATCAAATTCCTTAGGATCCAATATGTCCAATGTTCCATTGTCGTCTAATTCTCTTGCAGATTGTACAACTCATCCTATTCATTGTTGACTCTGGATGCACAAAGCACATGACGGGCAATCTCAAGCTGTTGTGTAATTTTGTGGAGAAATTTCTGGGTACTGTTTGTTTTGGAAATGATAAGTTTGCTCCAATTCTTGGTTATGGAGATCTGAATCAAGGAAATGTCACGATCAAACAAGTTTATTATGTCGAAGGCCTAAATCACAATCTTTTCTTAGTTGGTCAATTCTATGATGCGGATTTGGAGGTTGCTTTCAGGAAAGCTACTTGTTTTGTGAGAGATCTTCAGGGAAACAATTTACTAACTGGTAATCATGGATCCGATCTCTACACAATATCTAATTTCTCATCAAGAAACAACTTCATCACTCCGATCTGTTATTCATGGCTAAACCTTCACCAACTCAAGCATGGTTATGGCATCCGAAAGACTTACTCATCTTAACTTATGATTACATCACCTTTCTATCAAAGAAAGGATTATTGTGACAGGCTTACCTAAGTGACATATGTCAAGGATCAACTTGTTCGTCTTGAAAATGAGTAACAGTAAAAAGAAGCCATTTAAGTCAAAAGCTGTTTCCAAGTTCCAAAGGAAAGGCTGAATTTGCCTTCACATGACTTGAGTGGTCCAGATGCGGGTTCGCAACATAATAATTTGGAAGAATCTATTCTGGTGATTGTTGATGACTAATCGAAGATACACTTGGACCTCTTTTTCTAAGAACCAAGGATGACACACCAGAAGATTCTCAAAGACTTTTCTCACGATGATCAACGCATCTTCAAGCTCTCGTAATTACTGTCCGTACTGACAGAGGCACAGAGTACTTGAACACGCACCGTATGATAGAGCATAAAAAGTATCTCCCATGCTTATTTCAAAGAAGAAGGCATTGAACATCAGACTTCCACTCCTCGAACACCTTAACAGAACGGCGTTGTCGAAAGACGAACCGTAACACTTGTTGAGCTGCACGAACGATTCTTTCAGCTTCTAAGCTTTCCATTATCATTTTCTGGGCTGAAGCAGTTGCAACCGCATGCTATACTCAGAACAGATCAATCATCATATCGACTCATGGAAAGACGGCATATCACATCATTAATGACAGGAAACCTTCAATAAAACATCTTCACATCTTTGGTTGCATTTGTTACATAACTAGAGATGGGGAAAATCTGGATAAGATGAAAGAAAAAGGGGATCCATGTGTCATGGTGGGATATTCTACTCAGTCGAAGATGATATCGTGTTTACAACAAGAGGAACACACTTTAATATTTGAGTCTATTCATATCAAGTTTGATGAAATCAAAGAACAAGAAGTCTGATCACAACAGTTCCGACCTCGCCACCACAAAGACATGAGATGTCTTTGAAAATGTCTCTGCAGGCTCGTTCCTCAGGACAAAAGGCGTCCAGATTATGACAACTCTGACCCCGTGCCCCCAAGACAAAATGTTGTTCCTACAGCAGAAAAGACAGATTCGTCACAACAAGGGTTAGAATTTCTCTTCAGTCCTTTACTTGAAGAATATTACAATCCAACACACGGTCTCGCTGAGGAAAACAACAATGATCAAGCCGAAATGCCATCGGTTCACCAAGTAATTATTTCAATCCTTTTTGTACACGGGTAACAAGAATTGTGAGTCTTTCAGTACAAGAAATTGGTGAGTCTACCCACTCAACATTGATAATACGAAAGTGCATTCATTACAACATAAAGTCATGATAACCGATGGGGACCAGAGAATCATCATTAGAACAAGTTCGTTGAAATCCAACCCTGCCAGTTCAAACAAGACGACAGCTTGCCCACAGATCTTGAAATGTGTATGTTCGCGCTCACGGTGAGTATTGTTGAACCGAAGAACATTAAGGAGGCAATGGTTGATTCTGCATGGATCGAAGCAATGCAAGATGAACTTCATCAGTTCGACAGACTAAAAGTCCTGAGGGGAAAAAAAAAAAAAGTGGGGGGGGGAACTAGTCGACAAACATTTGGCAATATATTATAAAGCTAAAGATGGTTTATGGAAGAACAAGAAGGATGAAGATCAACTGTAATCGTGAACAAAGCACGACTTGTATCTAAAGGTATGCTCAGTAAGAGGGTATGATTTTGAAAAAACAATTGCACCAGTTGCTCGCTTGTGAAGCAGTTCGGATTTCGTTGCTAACGCAGCACACAAGTCTTTTTCCAATCTATCAATGGACGTAAAAACGCATTTCTTAATGGTCCACTGAAGGGGGAGGTATTAATGATGCTCAACCAGACGGGTTCGTGATCCAGATCATCCAGAAAAAGGTCTACCTTCAGAGAAGCTGATGTATGGAATTAAAACAAACTCCAAGAGCCTTGTACGATGAACATCAAACTTCCTGATGTCAAAGGCTTTACTAAAGGTACAATTGACCCAACTTTATTCAAGATAAAATACGGGGAGGATATTCTACTTGTGCAGATTTACGTTGATGACATAATTTTTGGGTCTACAAACCCTAAATATTCAAAAAGATTTGAAAAGTTAATGCACATTAGATTTAAAAGTCTATTAATGGGGGGAATGAAATTCTTTTTAGGACTTCAGATCCACCAATCCCCAAGAGGTATCTTTATCAATCAGGCCAAGTACGCTTTAGAAATTCAGAAAAAGCATAATATGGAATAATTGTCACTCCCATTGGTACAACCATTGGCTACTAAACCAAACTATATGTAAATTGAGTAGAGAACCCGTAGACCAATCTGATTATTGTAGTAAAATGGGGTCACTCATGTACTTAACATCTAGTAGACAAGACTTAGTACAAGCAGTATGTTATTGTGCACGTTAGCAAGCAAGACCAACACAAAAGCACCTCAAAGAGGTTAAAAGAATCTTTAAATACCTAAAGGGTACCATTAACATGGGACTCTGGTATCCAAGGGACTCTGGCTTTGAACTAACAGCATTTTTAGACGCTGATCATGATGGATTGCATTGATCCGGAAAAGGCACTTCTGGAGGGATACCATTCCATGGTGATATGCTAGTAAGTATGGATGTCAAAGAAACAAAATTGCACTGCAATGTCTTCAGCAGAGGGCAGGTACGTGGCGTTATCTACAATATGTGCTCAGTAATGTGGATAGGTAACACCGCATTCACGATTATGGCTTCAACTACAACAAAATACCGTTGTACTGCGACTCTCAGTCAGCCATAGCAATATCATGCAACCCCGTACAACATAATGAGTAAAGCAAAAGAAGCTCATTTAAATCAAAAGCTGTTCCAAGTTCCAAAGGAAGGCTGAATTTGCTTCACATAGACTTATGTGGTCTAATGCGGGTTGCAAGCATAAATGGGAAGAAATATATTCTGGTGATTGTTGATGACTATTCAAGATACCGTCAAGTTCAAAGCTGGTTCCAAAAGTTGTTCCTCTAGCAGTCAAGACAGCTACATCACGACAAGAGTTGGAATTACTATTCCACCATCATATAGCAATGCTGAGGACAACAGGTAAATAAATACAAAATCAGAAAATCAGAAAATTTCCAAAAAGATTCTTCTCGACATGTCTCTTGGAATCGATAACATTTACGTGCTTAGAAATGTCGATTAACATTGACACGGGTGTGTAAATGAAGTTCGAGCGAGAGTTGCAAATAGTTTCAAAACATGTCATTTCTAATTTTCTAGATGGCTTATGTGCAAATGTCAGTACATAACCCGAACTTCAAATAAAGGAAGGTTTATAACTTATCCTCCCAACGAGAAAATTAACGTTTCTCGGTCTTGAGCTGTTCTTACAAGACATTCAATGTTTTTAGCTCAAGAAAAAGGAAAGTGTACGTTTCAGTGCGCTTACCCTTACCGTTAGAAGAGAAGTCCTCTAACATCTGGTTTTTCAAAAAGTTGAACACAATTTTTCAAGAATTTCTCGATGACAATTCATAATCTTTCAAAATTGTGTGTTCAACACTCCAACCCTCACAATGTTTTCAAAAGACAACAATTTTTCAATTGGTCCTATTTTTGAGGGGGAGTTTTTCGAAAAACAAAGTTTTAATGTTCTTGGATACATCAACAACGGTCCATCTTATGTATTCAAAACTTTAAATCAAAATGTGTTCCGAGACACCTCCAAACCATTCTGCTGATAATATTTAGCTCCCACTAGATTTTTTCAAACATAAATTTAATCACAAGGTATTTAAAAACTAAGGTTTATTATTTAAAATAAGGGGAAAAATTATAATTAAAATATGATCTAGCCGACTCAAAGTCTTAAGAAAAGGTTTTATGGTTCGATCTTATACCCAACAACATCTTAATTTCACGACGATTCTGAAGTAATAAGGTGGTTAGGTTAGGAATCAATCCTATGATCCAACCAGAACCGGAGGATCTACCCAAGGATAATCCAAAGTTAGAAATAGCAGTCCTTAGGTATGATTGGAGATGAATGTATATGGGAATAATGCCGACTAAGATTGAGCTAACACTAGAACAATCACAACAAGGTGTTAGTAATGACGTCCTGGTAAGCATTGAAGGCGTTGAAGAATGAAAAAGAAATGTATGGATAAAGGGTGTAAAGAAAGAAGCCCTCCACACAACTTAAGGCAGAAACCGGGTCAATACATATGCTGTCAGAATCACAAGTTGATTGCTGACATTGAAAACGACATCATGGACCCAGTGATGCAATGCACAACCCTTCCCAGCCATTCAGGTTTCTCTCAACAGAAACTTGTCTCATTTGTCACGAAGATACACACATTATCTATTGACATCTCATTCCAAGATCGTTGATATTGAATAGGTGGCAATCTGCTCAAGCCTCCGAGTACTAAAACCAAAATGCACTAATCGAGTCTAGAGCCAAGAGATCAATCAAAATCTCGTTAGGACACATTCCATTTCAAACACTTGTTGAACATCATCAGGTTCACAAGCTGTTATCAAGAGTCCTACGCAATATCATTGTGATATTTGCCAGAACATCCGAGTGATACTAATGTATTCACAATGAAGATTCTATATGAATCAAACTTGTGACAACTGGATATCGATTTGGTCCAGTAAATGAATTGACGGTTGATGGATTTTGATAAAAAGATTAAAACTCCCGATGTGTTACAAAAACGCTTTTACAAGTAACACGTCAATTGATTTTCAAAACAATTTCTTGATTATCACTAACGTAAACCTGCAGGTTAAAACATTGGTGATGGTATCCCAATCAACCAAAGTCGATTGATTACCACATATTCATGCTTATTCTACAAAGACAAACTATCATGAAAGCTCAAGATTTAAAGACAAAGACTTCTGCAAACTCTAATTTGAAGCTTTCAAGATGAGGCACAGTATGAGAATGTTGGTCAAACACTCAAGTTCGCAAGATGGGATAGACGATAAAGACAATGACAAAGGCTCAAAGTCAATATCGCAAAGCATGGTATCAGGAATCGGGCTCGATAGTTAATCTAATATTGTATATGTTTCGGGTTTAATCCCAAGCAAAACCCAAGCCCGGGTCCTAGTCAAATATCCCGAATGTGCTCATGCAATGAACTACTTTGGGGAGATTGTTAGCCTCAAAATAATGAGTCGACATCGAAGTTAACGTTCCATTAAGTATTTTAGTCCTCGTCAATCAATTAGTTAACGTTTAAAAGGAAGTATCAGGAATCGGGCTCGATATTAATCTCATATTTATATGTTTCGGTTTAATCCCAATCAAAACCCAAACCCGGTCCTAGTCAAATAATCCCGAAGTCACTTAAGTGTCCGGTATATAAGTAACTTTTTCCTCTTTGGAAAAGGAATTGGTCATAAATAAAAAAAAAAAAATTCCATTTTCTTCTTTCCTAATTTCTCTCTCAACTACACCTCTGCTCCTCTTCTCTCTCTAATTCAACTCACTTTCTTTATCTATTTTCTTGATCGATTCGTGGTTTGTTATATGAAGTGAAGTGTTATACGGGATCCTACAGTACTCAAAATACAAAAAAAAAAACTTTATAATCCCCCTCCCCTTCTTTGGCCAAAAATTATAAAAAAAATTACGGGATGTATTCTCATTTTTAACTATTTACGACTTTCTATCGGCCTGGGCAAAAAAAAAAACGCGCGATTGTAATTTAATATAAGAACAAAACAAACTACTCCCTCCGTCTCATATTAAATGTCCACTTTGACTTTTTGAAATATTTCTTTTTCAACTTTGATCTTAAATATTTGTGTTTGTGTTATGTTATACTTGATGTAAAATATATGAATAAAATGAGTTTTAAATGTATTTTCATTTGGTGTAATTTTCATCAAGTATTATATAACACAAAAAAAAATATTCAAAGTCAAAGTTGAAAAATAAAGACTGCAAAAGTCAAAACTGGACATTTAATATGGGACGGAGGTAGTATTAAACATGAGACCGAAAAAATAAACCCGAAAAAAAAATTAATGCCCCACAACAACACGCGAAAAATTAACGCCCGCAGCAACGCGCTGGTAATCTTGCTTGTTAGTATATTGTTGAATTGAATTGCCATAGCTTATGGGGCCAAAATGAAAAAGATTTTAATTTGCATGGGCAAAAGGGACAAAAGGAAATAGTTAGTATACACATATCAATGTTTCAATACTAGTCATGGTTCTAAAAGGCGCGCAAAGGCCTCGTAAAAGCGCGAGGCGTGACCTCCACGCCAACCAATAGACCAAGGCGTGGGCTTAAGGCTTGACGTGAGACGAGGAGTGAAAAAAACGTGATAAGACGCGATAAAAAATGATGCTTGGAGGCTTTTTTAAATTCAAGTTAGATAAAAATTGTATTTTTATATAGAAATGAAAAAGATTACTAGTTTCTTGACTTTATTCCTTATGTATGACACTTTTTGTAAACTCAATATATTTGTAATATGATACAAATATATAAATTTATAAATATTTTCATATTTTGTGCCGCCTTAAGTCACGCCCTAAAAACTTCATGACTCGCCATGGCTCACAAAGGCGTGAGGCTTGGCCATGCCGCCATGCCACGCCTCACGCTATTTATAACCTTGGAAGCTAGTGTGCTTAAAAGTGAGTTAGAAAAGCTTAAGCAAGAAAAATAAAGCAATCAACTTAAAATTGAAAATTTTGATAATGCTTCTAAGAGTCTAGATAGATTAATAGGGAGTCAGATACCTGATAAAAGTAGAAAGGGTTTAGGGTTTGTAAGCTATAATGTTGTTCCATCTCCTCCTACAGGGTTATTTTCACCCTCTGGTCTAGAGGAGTTCTAACAGCTTGAGTTTGAAGGCTATGGACCTAAGACTAGTATGAATGTTAGTGAAGATGCTTCTAATAAGGTTAGGGAATCTCTTGATGCCCTATTGGTTGAGGAGTTAGTGTCAAATGATAAGAAGAAAACTATTTTTCCTATTGTTGCTAAGATAAATTTTAGTAGACCTCAACAACAAGAAAAACCAGTTAGGAAACCAGTTAAGTATGCTGAAATGTACAGGTCACAAACTCCTAGGAGAAATCAAAGAAACTAGAATAATCAGAAGTCCCAACAACTAGGAAGTGACTTTGTGATGTATAATAAAGCTTGTTTTGTCTGTGGAAGTTTTGACCATATGTAGGCTAACTGCAATTACCATCAAAAGGAAAGGATGGTATCTGGGAATAATTATACAAGGGTGAATTACAATTATTCTGATAAAAAGGCTCACCTAGTGCTCATAGAAACATAGTTCCAAGAGCAGTTTTAATGAAAACTAGTCTAAGACCACTTAATACTGCTAGGCCAGTTAATACTGCTTATCCTAAAACTACAGTTTATAGTGCTAGACCAATGTTACATTTTTCTAAATCAGCACAATCAACTGTAAAGAGGCCCTATCAAATGAGAACAACATTAACTAACAAATTTTTTTGTCAAAAAGTTAATACTGCTAAGGGAAAATTTTATACTGCTAGGCCAAAAGTAATTAATATGCTAGGCCAAATACAACAATAGTTAATGCTGTCTGGGCAAATCAGGTTAATGTTGTTAAGGCCTCAGCATGTTGGGTTTGGAGACCTACCAAACTTAACAGTGCATCAATTACTTTCAAGAGACATAATTATTTTGATGCACGAGGCAGATCCAAGTCAGTGATGGCTTGGGTCCCCAAAGGAAACTAATCTCCTTATTTTTTATGTGTAGGGTCATCCACAAAAAGAAGATCAAGGCTATGTTGACAGTGGATGCTCAAGGCACATGATAGGCAACATGTCCTATCTCTCAGACTTTAAAGAATTTGATGAAGGATAAGTTACATTTAGGGGAGGAGCCAAAGGAGGAAGAATTACTGGTAAAGGAACTCTTAAAAGTGGTAAACTTGATTTTGAAGATGTGTACTTTGTTAAGGAGTTACAGTTTAACCTTTTTAGTTTTTCACAGATGTGTGACAAAAAGAACAGTGTTCTTTTTACTGACACTGGATGTTTTGTTTTGTCTCCCGACTTTAAGTTAGCTGATGAAAGTCAGGTTTTACTTAAAGTTCCTAGAAAGAACAATATGTATAGTGTTGATATGAAGAA
>BQNB010084322.1:0-28786 GCA_026074375.1 Tanacetum coccineum
AAAAACGTACAATTAACTATTAAACTACGAGCTATAATAAACAGTAAAATACACGGGGTGACCGAGTCTTTTTCTAATATCTAACAAGTAATCATGTAGTTTGAAAATTTGAAAATTAAATAAGAAGGTTACGGCATGCAGGGCTTTACGCCGTAATGATATCTGTTACAGCGTAACCAATCTAGTTACGCCCAGACAGAACCTTTATACCACATGAAAACGAGTCGAGGAGACCTCGAATTCTACTTCCGTATAGATAGAACCTGGAAAATAAGAGAGAAACCAACAAAACCAACTAAAATTTGGAAATAAAAGATAGGTTGTCTCCCGACAAGCACTTTTGTTTATTACCGAGTCTTTAAGTTAGACTCAAGACGCTCTACGTCTTTTTGTGGATCCTTCTTCCACTGTCCACATCCTTACGGATCATATCCATGAATCTCATCCCGTTTTCTCTTCCCAATGGTAAGGAATCCATCAATTCTTTAGTGACATAAATGAAATTTTGGCCAGTGTCAGACGAGTATCTTTTTATTTCAAAAGTTTCTACGTAGACCATTGGTGGGTCATACTCTTCTATGTTGATTCCAAGTTGTCGCCTTTTCTCCTTTTATGATTTTTGATCATGCCACCAATAAGTATTATCCATGTGTACTTTCTTGTAATTTTCCCATATATCATCTAACATATGTCCTTTATTTCCTATTCCTAATTCATATTCGTCTGCTAACTGGTTAACATCTAGATCGAACATCCACTTATAGTCGTCAAAACTCCTGGACCGTGGATCTTTGACCAACTCTTCTTAAAAGCAATCAAGGAGCCATGTTTTCAAAAGAGCTTTCTTAACTGGTTTACTTACCTTAGTATGTCCTACCTTTGTTAATAACCAATCTTTGAAAGAATAGTCCTTTGGTCTAGGTTTATAATCTTCCTGGACCGAAGCAAGCTTTGAAGTTGGTGTGTCTGGGCTTGAGTTTTTCGTGCACCATTCCTCATACTTATTGTCCCAAATTAACTCTTTCTTCTGGCCTTCCCTGTATTTTACCAAGAGGAATTCAGGAAATGATAAACCACCTCCTTTTATACTTCCTCTATCATCATCAAGATAGCACTACTATCGATTTAGATTTCCTTCTTCATTCATTCCATAGACTTCTATTCCTCCATTACATGCATTTAAGGTTGGGTCACATATTGGCAAAACTTTGAGTATTCCATTGCAAATTTGCTTAACAGGTTTGCAGAAATGTGTGCTAGGGAGGTTTGTGTTCGATTTTAGCATACTCGTCTTTTTGCTTCTTTGTTCCTGTATATGATTATCATAGTTGTTGTCGGATTTCTTAAATCTTGAAGACTTATCTGATGGAGTGCTACTGAGGGAAGGAGATTCTTCATTATGAATTGAGTTGATCATATAAATATTTCCTACATGAGTTTTGAAATTATGAATCTTTTTGTTCATATCGAAGGTAACTCTGTCACCTCCAATTCCTAAGGAGATTTCTTTATTAAAGACATCTATTTTGGCATGAATGGTTGCTAGATATGGTCTCCTAAGAATCATGGTTTCATTACGTGTGTTTAACATATCCATAACCTCAAAAGCTGATGGGAATAAAAACTTATCGATCTTGACAAGGACCTTCTCAACTATTCCTATAGGAGATCTTTTCATCATATATGCCATTTCAACTAGCATGTCAGTCTTCTTAAGTTAAGCCAATTTTAGGTGTTCAAACATAGACTTGGGTATGACATTAACATTGGCGCCTAAATTCGCCATAGCATAAAAATTTAAACTTTTAATAGTGCATGGAAAAGTAAAATTTCTGGGTTCATCTCTTTTGGTGGTAGTTGACATGGCAAGACTTTTGAAGACACGACTTTTTCTTAAACAATAAGTGTGCATTTGTTAGAGACAAAGGATACCTCATGTTGTCCGTTATCGAGGGGTGTCTTTTCGTTGGCGTACATTGCTTTTCATTGGTCAAATGATGAATTGTTTATTTCATTGGCAACTTTTTTGTGAAACTCCTTTGTTAGCTGCTCGATTTGGGTCTCCAAATTTTTTGAGAGAAACGCTTTGGTTTCGAGTATTAATATCGACATTCTCCTGGAGTTTCTTCATCCATTCTTCCATCTCGGCTCTTCTTCGCATTGATTCCTCCAGGTGTTTGTTCATAAGCTCCTCCAAGCTTGGCCTCTTTTCTCTTAACGACGGTCGATTGTCAATGTGTATGTAATATCCAGGTGGGCCTACACGGTACTTAGCTCCATTACTAAAAGGTGAGGAATCTCTGAACTCGCCATATTTAGCCTCTTCGACGCTCTTTACTTGCTCATTGAGAGGGCAGTCCTTGTCAAGATGAGCTCCTCCGCAGTTTTAACATCCAACTTGAATAGCATGCACATTTTCCTTAAGCCTATTCATGTCTCAGCCTAGGTTATCTAATTGGCTTACAATAGCAGCGATCCCTTCAAAATTACTACTACTCTTTATCTTTCTGTTGGATGACCCATCGTGCCACTTTTGGGAGTGGTCAGCCATAGTCTGAATCGCTGTTAATGCTTGAGCAGGTGTCATGCCAGGAATAGGCCCTTGTGAGTCAAGCAATTGGTGGTTCATGGTCCCAATACCATTATAGAAGATGTTTACCTTCTGATGGATATTGATGTCATGAGTGGGCCATTTATATAGTACGTCATTATACCGCTCCCAAGCTTGGTATAATGTCTCGTCTCCTTCCTGCTTGAAGTTGCGGATTTCTTCAAGCTATTTGGCAGTCTTTGATGGTGGACAGTACCTGTGGATAAATGATTTTTTAATGAGATCCCAGGAATCGACAGCTCCAGGAGTGTTGAATAAGATGACGATGTCTAAAACTCGCTCCACATGCTCATGTGCATCGTCGTTCTTGTTTCTGGAAAAGGTATCCTCCCTCAATTCTCGCATGAATTGACTCTTTATCTCAAAATTCACATTGCCTCCTATTTTGGGTTTAACCACGCCCGGTGCCTGGTTCCCTCGAGTCAATGCTAGATACTGCTCCATGGTGAGGTTATCGATTTCACCCCTAGCCATTATGATTTTTGAAATGCTTAGTAATAAGAAATCAAACTAAAACTAATTTTAGCTCCTCGGCAGCGGCGCCATAAAGTTAATGCGTAATTTGTTTTGAATAATTAATTGTTAAATTTTAAATTTATAAAACTCGTCTACCGATACATGCACTAATGGACAGAGAACCCGGTCGTATATAGTGTAGTAGTTTGGTAAATCCGAGGTCATCCCAAGAGCTAAGGTTACTAGTTTTAATTTGATTATGTCACGTTTGAAAATGGTTTTAAGTTAATTTTAATAACTACAGAAAAGTAAATGCAGTAAAGTAAAGTGATAGAAGAATTCAGGGAGAAAAGCGTGCTAACCTAACCATCTCATTACTAATGCTATGATTACATTTTCATGTGCAATGTTTAATTATAAGTTCCATTAGTTGTTCTAATATTGACAGACCTAAATTGGCATTTGAGGTCTGTCCTATACTCCCTCTGCGATCCTACATTCCCCTACGATCATACGAGCAGGGCATCCAAGTTTGTAGTGGTTAATCCCCAACTATCCTTAAGACCAATCTATAATCTAAACCGATTATTAACCCCCTCTGAAAGATTTCTTATGCTTTTTAAGTATTTAATATGGCAAAGGCGATAATGTGGTAAATTCCTACACTAGGGATAGGTGCCAAGCTACCCTAGTACCCCGCTAATCCCAGGTTTAATAGGGTAAGTCTAACAACAGGATTAACAAGATCTAAGCCACCATCTATACTACCAAACACAACGATCAATGAAAGGCTATAAGGATATCTAACAAAACCATAATTGAACAGGAAAAAAAATCATATCAATATCAATTACATGGTTAGGCCAGCACTAAGAGTGCTTAGCCGCTCATGGTAACAGTAATGCAAGAATGAATGAAAGTAAACATGGATTAAATCATCATTGTTCTTACAGTGAATGTTATGAACGATTAAATACAAGAAATGTGTAAAGTTACTTCTCCCTTGGACTTTTGGTTTAATGCTTCAGACCTTGGGGGCTTGGTTCACCCCTTGGGACTGTGTTGTGAGTTGTGAAAGTGAGTGATGATGAATAAGGCGGATGAGGGCTCTATTTATATATTTTGAAACTGTTACGGCGTAACCCTTATGAGAAGTTACGCCGTAACCTTGCTACGTAGGCTTCCAATCTTCTAGGCTAAAATGATGTTACGGCGTAATCTTGTCGTCTATGTTACGTCGTAACGCTGACTCGGATAAATCATCTTCTATGAATTTTGAATGTTACGACGTAAAGTAGGAGAGGCTTTACGTCGTAAAAGCTGTGATGACTCATTTCTTCTTTAAAATATGTTATGGTGTAATCCTTCGGGGATGTTACCCCATAACAAGCCTTGAACTCTTTACTTTAGTTCATTTCATGTCCAAATCCCACGTGTTTTGCTAAAATGCTCACTTGGTACTTGAAAACTAAATATAAACAATTAAGTAACGTTTTTAGACATTTATAACATATTTATAAGCATTTCATAGGGAATTTGATATTAAAAGGCATTAACTATTTGATGTTATCAGATACTTACACATTCCATTACAAGGGTGACGAGTAATAAAATTGGATAAGACAACTAGGGAGTAGTGCATGATTAGGTAAAACATTTGTTTAACCATACGAATTTTTCCATCACTTTACTCTTTTGCAATTAGTATAGATTTGGGAGTTGTTATTTAGTTTAATCAAACCTCCTTTAAAACCCTGTGGATTATTCGGCCAATGTGTTGGAAACCATGGTTACCAAAAAAACCCCTTCAAACTCGAGATTTTACTTGCTTTATAAAAAATATAAAAACACAAAAATAATCTTCTCTCAACCTCTAGACCTTAGTAACCATACAATTCGAGCCTACCCAAACTACTCCCCCGGAGAACGATAATAACCCCCGAGTCTTGCCTATATTACACTACAATGGTTAGGTACACTCTCTAGGAGGGTTGTAAAACTTCTGCGTTTACAACATTCGCTTCAGTTATTTCAAAACTCACAATAGCAAAGGTTTTGAGTAATGCGATAATAGTAATTATGTACGTATGCACTCAAGTACAAGTATCACAACATGAGTATTACCACAATATATTATATAGGATGTCTAAAGCCAACATAACACCAATTTGAGACTCTTATTTTAATAGCTTCTCAAACTGTAAAGTATTCTTATTCTTTAATGTGTATATCAACTATTCTCTCAACTGAGCACGTCTAGTTAGTAGCGTCATCAATCATGATGAAATCCTACCATGAATAGGGTTGAGTATCCTCTTAATCAAACTAGCATCAGTGTACATATCAACACTATGCTTTTATTTGAAATTTCTAAACGATTGAACATTTCTTTGGTAATGTTTGGTGCATTTCTGAACTCAAGGTTTGTTGACTATGATAATTACATCAGAATTGTCACAATAAATATTCATAAATCCTTCATTAGTAGGGCGACTCCAATCTCGATAATGAAATTTCCAATCCAAACAACTTCCAATAGAATGTTTGTTTTTAACAGCCATCTAAAGACTCTCACTTAGATATTTTTGTTGTTACCTCACCTTGCACTCATGTAAAAGTTACAACTAGCCCCATACACAATATAATGTACATGATGGATCCTTAGTGAACTCAAGGTATCCATTGATGTGTTAAATTATCGCAAGTGAAATATATCCCTTGAGACTTTCTCAATGATATATTACATTGTGCTTGACTTAATTACCGCACATGTTTATCCTAATAAACTTATATTCCAAGGTTGTATGTTATATTTTCTAAATCTCCAAAGTGAAACTTTGTTCTAAGCTAAGGGATAAATGTTTTACAACATACGAGATTTAAGTAGCAAACATAGTACTCCTACTTGCTCTCAGGTGTACTCATAAGTTATCTTAGTTCTGACAAAAATCAAACTATTGATTTTACAATTAAACTAATAATCTATGCTCCTAGATGTATGATCCAATCCGCATTTGGATTATTGTATCTTGTATACTTTATAAAGATTATTTGGATTCATAAACCCTTTTGACTATACATCGTCCTCGCAAAGGTAATCAAAAAGAAAAGAGTTTTGATATCAAATTGTCATATTTCATATACATAAAACAAGTATGACAATTGATCATCTTTATTCTTTATATAATTAATGTGCGTAGAAAGGAAAATTTAATCACAATTACTTGCTTGAGTATGATTAATGACTTCCATCATAAGGTGTGCATTAATGTGTGTACAAGCTTGTCCTTATGAGTCTTTTATTCAAAAGAAACTCATTGTTACCTTTTAACCGTTTGGTGAAAGATTAATCAAGTTCAAAACATTGATTATCTTTCAAGGACTGTATCTTTCATTCATAGTTTTGAGACATTCATCATATTCAAGATCTGATAATGCATCTCTGTATAGTTAACAATTCATAATGATCCTCTAACTTATATATTCCTCAGCATTGATATAAAATATCATTTAGGTGCATGAGGTATCCTTTAGGATCTATGAATGCGAGTTACATCATTCTTTGGTCCAACATTATCTTCAGCCTTAATATGACATTAGCAAGTATATTTAGAAAGTTATGTATTTTGTTCTTGAATATCTTTAAGATTCCCACTTGCTTTTATAAGTTGAGACTACTCTCTAGATACTTAACAACTTGAGCAACAATGAATTGTTTTCAATTAGGACATTCAAATTACATCATTAGTTCCTGACTCTAGTTTGTTAATTACATGCTCCAAAAGATTTAACAACTTCGAAACTTCAATCAAGACTTAATGGGATTCATCCCATTCCATAATACGATGGTGTGTTGAATACCTTCAAGATTAAAATCATATTGACTATATTCATGATATACTCAATTTTCTAACCTTGATAGTTTTGGAGGTAAAGCAGTTAAGTCATCAGAGATCAAACAATATCAATATAGTTTAATTTTCCATGATAGGCATACCATAATATTGTGGTATTCCATAGGGATTGATATTGTGACACAATCCCACAATACCTTAGTTGAACTTGTATTCTTTGCCTTACATATATGCCCATAAGGTCAAACCAAATGACAACATAGTATTTTCAAGCATGTTGCATACTTGATATCATAAGTCTTTGATCAAGTCACTTACTTTATGTGCGCGTTCTTAAAAGAAGACATGAACTTTACTATACGTTATAAGTTATTGAGAAACTCAAGGACCTCATGTACATGTCTTAACAAGAAGACATAATAAGTTAATGTCTTACTTTACGTTATAAGTCTTTCAACAATTAATGAACTTTATGTTTGTATCTTCACAAAAAGACCTAAACATGTATAACTGAAGTAATTATGAGTGCATACATTTGGCCGCGATAGTAATTTCAAATTAATTTCGTATCTCATGTTTATGACTTTACAAGAAAACATAATCATCTTGGTTGAAGTAGCGTTTTACTATATCTTGACATTTATTCTTAATAGGGCAGCATACATTTTATGTGTAGAAGTCCTAGTAGAATATTCGTTTTCTTACCTTGCGGTTAAGAGAAACCATTAGTCAAATATTGATATGTGTTGTACCTTGCACACAACTAAGATTTCTCCCACTTGTGCAGGGTGCAACATCATGCAAGAATGCAAAACAACACGACGATCGTTTATTTATATGGATATTATGACTGCGTCACAGATAGAATATGATTTAAGTCAAGATCGAATCATATTTGTATGAAAAATGTATATAGAACAGTATCAACTAATAAGGAATCGTGCATGACTATTTTATAGATAACATTACAGGAAGCGTCAAGTTATTTTATAAAATAATATGCGGTGATTCATACTAAATGAAGAAGTGTCACACTTGAAAAGTGATTAATTGTTTCAAGGCATGCCAAAATAATATGGGACGCCTATAAGCCAAAAAGGCTCATAACTCCCACTGGATTAGACAACATTACAAGTATACGTCATCTTAGAAATAAACTGTATTGGTCCCACTAGATTAGACAAACATTACAAGTGTTTCTCTACAAGTGTAACACAAATAGCAATTTATTGATTTTCCTTGTCTTGAATATCTACGCAGCATTGCTAATGTAAGTCGCATGGACTAGTAAGCAAATATTTAGATATCTAAAGAAGTGTGTCAAGTTCTATTACATAGACGATGGACTAGCCATCTATGCTAATTCATTAACTTGAAAATAGGCATGCAATTCCTCCTTAATTTTGCCTACCTAGCCACAAGGGTGTAGTCCCTTTATTGGGTTGAAGCAAACAACTAGGTGAATCATGCTAGTTTATTGCTTTTACCATTTTGCGGTAATATTTCTGTTTTCTAATTATAACTCATAAGGTGTCTTGATAACATCAAGACATTATCATTTTATAGCTATAAAAACGTGTTCTCTAGTTATCAAAATGTCTTGTATGTTTCAAAGAGTTCAAAACTAAATATAGGTAGTGAAAACTATTTGAAAGAATAAGATTCGCAACCATACTTAACCGTTTGACTTATGCAAGACAAAAACGATTTCATGAGTAAGTTTACATATGAGTTTGATTAGAATTTTGGGTAAATTCAATCGTTCCTACTATAAACTTTCTCTGGTAAGGAAAATTGATAGGAATAAGTCTCTCTCTTTCTTACAAGGAAATGAGACTAAGTTTATCTTTTTTAAGAAAAGTACAAACTATCGTTCATGTTGCATTATACAATCAACAGAATAAATAAAGTTCATTTTTTAGTATTTTCAATAATTAATTCTTTATAAGAATTAACCACCCAATTAATTTACTAAAAGACTAAGATCTTACTTCAGCTCTCACTCATCATAGTACTCTAACTACTAGTAATTCATGGGTGGGTAAACGGCGGGCGATAATTGCAATATTAGTACAACTCTTAGACTTATGAGACTCATTGCACTGCAACAATATACTAATGTCATGTGGCATGTTTCGTCTCGTCTTTTTCCTTAGGTTGTAGGTATGACCAACCATACTCGATTAAGTCATCTAATGCGAGAACATGTAAAATTAACATAGTTCTGACCTATAGAGAAAATTCACCTTGGGTTACAGTATGCCTACAATTGTCATAAAGCAAAAGGAAATTGCAAATGTCCTTGCGCGATTGAACGACAAAGACTTAAATTTAATAACGGGTATTTAAGGTTTTGATAAAAACGTGTATCAAAAAGTGTACGAAGAAGCATGCATACATCTTCGTAACACAAGTCAAAAAATATTTATTGTTAACTTTTTTGGTGCACATATTATAACGGGAAAACATTAAAGAATAACCAAACCCTAGATTGACACTCTCGAAATTTCAAAAACCTCAAGTAATTAAACCATTAACTCATATGCAAAATCATGTAGTGCCACAGGAAAAGATTAAAGGTTATTCAAACCCTGGATCATTCGTAATAACCAATGTACTTGCATGTGTCTCGCGGGGGAAAATTATAGAGTATAGCTCCCGTAACAAGGTAGGGCAAGACCTTAAGCCTTGTCACGAGAATACCTAGAACCCAATATGTTTAACATATGCAAGCCATTAGTTTAAGCAAAATTGGTCATTAATAAAATTAGTGCAAAAACTTTAAGTCTGTATTTAAAGTTTTATTAAACCAATGTTTCAAGCAAGTTCGTCGCGAGAGAAAATTATGGTGTAAACCCAACCTAATATTGACATAAACTGGCAAGAACATTAATTTAATTAAATCAAATTTCAATATCTTTATGTCCATTTAATTTCAAAAAACCTTTTGCAAAAATAAAACAAGTCACGAGGAGTACAATATTAAGCAAATAAACAGATAGATTTGGGTAGAAGCAGAAGACAGAATCTTATATTGCAATAAATAAATAAAGCAATAAACACGTTCACATAAGTATCTGTGGTCTCCATCTTCATTACAAAGGAGTCTTCCCCAACTTTTGGGGTAATAAAAAGGCTCACACTTTCTACTAGAACAATTCTAAAACAAGTAGTACACATACATCAAATAGTTTAATTGCAAAAGCCTTATGACCGCATTATATATAGTTTTAGTTCGTCTTATTTAATTAACTAATTAATAATAGATAAAATCAAGATCTTGGCTTATCATCCATGACAAGTATGCATGTAATTATCATAGATTAATAAAGACTACAATAAACACATTAATAAGCCAAAAACAAAAAGATTTATAACTTGTAAAAATCCCTTGTTTTAAACACGTAAACTCTCGAACTATGGTTTTCTAAAACTTATTTTTAAACACTCTTATGATTTAATTTAACTTGGAAAAGACGCCCTAAGGACATGTAAAAATCGATTTCAAGAAAACACAAAAACAATTTTTTAGGTAAAATTATACGTTTTATGTGATGTAACCCATAACATCAAACAATGGCTCGTGATGCTACTGGTGGGATTTATCAAACATATAACCTTTATACTACGAGTATGCAGCGGAAGGTGTCCTATAGGGATCCTGTTTGATGCATATAGATCAACACAAATAAGCACATATAAGTTTACCAACCTCTTATCACTTGAATTACTAAGACAACTGATTCTTCATCTTGATCTTTGTTTTTAAACGGTTGTATACACTACACGTTATAGAATAACGTCAAATTCTAGTTCTAACTCACGAATTAAACAACCGAACATGGCTGTCTTATTTTCTTGGAAAACCCGATCGAAACCCTTGTCGGTGTTCTTGATGCCGATTGGAAATCAAAGGAGACAAGGGAGAATGTTTGTTTTAGTTTTAGGGTTTCACCAATGTAAAAGTAAAGAACTAATGGTTCATTATATAGGCTAGTAACTTGGAGTCCAAGCCAAACTAGTCCACCTCTTCAACTTTGGTAAAAACGACACTCTCATCCCCTCCCTCTTTTGTTGGTTCGACCTGCCTAAACAAACACCTCATATGTTTTGGTTTTGTACTAACAATTCCCTTACTTGTTAATAAACGTCTATTAGTTAGTTATAACGTCTAACGGTATAATTACCGATCGTTTATTTATTTCGTGATTTACTTAATACTAGCAGGGTACCCGCACGATGCGGCGGCTGGTACCTTGTGACTAAATTCTATGGCGACTAATATTTTCTGATTATGTGTTTTTCATGACGAATGCAGATAATTATGTAATTAATAGGTACCCGACCATTGTTTCGGCATAAAATATGTAGTAAACCAAATGCATCACAATATTTTAGAAAGTGTAACAATTGAAAGATATACATTTAGTGGTGAGACTATAAGTTACACTTGTATAGCTAAAATATTAGAAGTTCTATACACATGTGTATTCTACTCTTCACGTAGGACTTCTCGATACACAACGTTTGACGTGTAAACTTCGTCTTTATCGAATTTTTTGGCATGATTCAGTAACACCTTGGTGTTTCCGCGTGAGATCCATCTCGACAACACCACATAAAGCTAAACATGATAGAATACTGAATGTGAAAGATAAACGGCAACATTTGGGATCGTCTGTCCTTGTGCCTTATTTATAGTCATGGCAAAGCTAAGGCGAATAAGGAAGTGATTTGGCGGGATTTTACATTGCAGATAAGTAAATAAAAATGGACTGGCGGAATACTAAGCACGAAGACTCTCTTTCCAACGTGTTGGCCGACAACTATCTCTGCGTCGATCATGTTCGTATCTAAAGATTTGCATAGTAATCTCGTCCCATTGCATAATCCATTTGAGGGGTCAATATTGCGTAAAAGTATAATCAGGCACTAAACTTTGAGCAAGGATAAGAAAAAAAGTAGTAAGAAGACATGTATGCATGATTGTAAAATGAGGTATTTAATAGTTGTAAAATGTGTAAAAATGGTTGTACATTTATGTAATGGGGAATTTTAATTAGAAGTATTAATTGTATTAATTATGTTTGTAATATGCATATATGCTTTTTATGGCTGTAAAATGTAATATGTTTGTACATTTATTAATGAGGTATTTTAATTATGAGTATAATTGATTTCTGTAATATGCAATATATGCATTTCATGTTGTAAATGTGTAATATGTTTGAACATTTATGTAAGTGTAATTTTAATTAGAGTATTAATAAAGTTTAATTATGATGTAATATGCATATAATGCCTATTCATGGTTTTAAAAATGTATAATATGTTAGTTATATTTATTAATTGAGTATTTTAATTAGAGTATTAATTATATTATTATGTATGTAATTGTTAAGTTAATTAATTAGTTGTACATTAATGCAATAAAATGATTGGTAATTATCAATTTAAATTATCAATGTATTGTACACTCTGCATAGCTAATTAATCTTTTTAATTTTAAAAGGCCAAACTCCTTAATATGTGGTATAGATAATTAATATATTACTATAAATACATTAATCATATTAATAAAACGTTCCATCGGTGTATACATGCGTGCCTCCAATAGGCTCACGTATTTTTAGCTGTATAATTATGGATTACGAAACATTCCTAATCATAACGTATACGTTAATTAGTAAACGAGTTATATGTTTCTTTTAACAATCAAAAAGCTTAGCCGGGCGATGTTCTTTTATAATGTGATACCATAAAAATACATGAGAACCAACAAACAAATTTTGGATTTTTTTGTTAAAAAAGATTGAATAAGATTTTACAGATTCTGATTACATGTGATACAGTCGAATTTAACACTTGAACGTTGCATAGTCAAAATCACGAAATTGTACTTTTAATAAACAATAGTATATAACTTGTGAAATGCGCTTCTCATATATTACGCCAACACGTTTCACCACACACGGTTAACTTAATGTCAAATTTGAGGAACTAAGGCCGGATGGTATGGTGTGTGCAAACCCACTTGACACGTCAGCGCCACATCAACTTTCTCTCTTTAAATAAAACTCAGCTTACAACTCACCTTTCAACCGTAATAAGAATTCACCTTACAACTAAAACTCACCTTACTCACCTTTTTTTATATTTAAATACTTTTATTCATAAACTAAAAAAATAAATATTTACGTAAACGTAAACGTACGAAATTAATAAAAACGTTAACTAAATTAAAAACTTTTATTCATAGATTAAAAACATTACATAGACTTCGAAATTAAAAAGACATTACAAATAAAGCTTATACTAAGCATTACGAGACAAGTGTTCGATCAAATCGTGTCGAAGGTTTTGATGTGCTTGTGATGATCTGATCCAACGCATAACAGCTTGCACTTGTTCCTCGTTTCGAAACGGGTCGTCCGGTTGATGTGCTTCCTCCGGGAACCATGTGGGAGATATCGCATATTTTTTGTATTTTCGAATCATATTATGTAATATGATGCATGTGTACATCATATTAATAATCCTTTCTTTTTTCAGCGCTCGTGTAGGATTGGCTAGTATTGCCCATTTCTTTTTCAGAACACCAAACGCTCGTTTGACATCTTTCCTTGCTGATTCCTGCTTTTGCTTATACAAAATTCGCTTGTGGTCATCATCAGCTGGTTCTAAAATCGTCTTAACGAGTGACGCCAATTCCAGGTATATCCCGTCAACAAGATAGTATCCACTTCGGTAAGTTACGTCGTTTGCCTCAAAAGGAATCTATGATGCTCGTCCGGTTTTGAGATCGTTAAATAAAGGTGATTGATATAAAACGTTGATGTCGTTGTTCGACCCAACAACACCGAAGGAAGCATGCCATATCCACAAGTCTTGCGACGCAACAGCTTCAAGCAAAATGAACGGACTCGGACCATGATCACGTCTAAGGTATTGCGCTTTAAATGCGTACGGACAACCGAACCACTCCTAATCCGTACAATCAAAGCTTCTTAACATCCCCGAAAACCCGTGCTTTTCTTCGTGATGCAGATAGAATTTTTCGACATCAGTCACCGTGGGTTTCCTAAAATACTCAGGCCCATAAATTTGCATAACATCTTGACAAAAATGATCAAGAGCCGTACGTGAAGTTCTCTCATTGATTTGCATATATTCATCTAGAAACTCAGCATGAACGCCGTATGCCAATTGACGAATTGAAGATGTGCACTTTAGCAACCCGGAAATGCCTTCTTTTCCGGTACAATCAATTCACGATAAGAATTGGATCGTGATCAATTACAGCAGTAACTGTCTCAGTTGAAAAGAGAGGAGAAGAGAACCTATTCGGAATGTCTTTCGAAATTTTTACTTCCCGTTACATCGGCTAATCGCCAAAATAAGGCGGCGACACCTAACAATAATTAACAAAATAAAGCTCATATGCACCAGACGATCTCGAGGTATGCTGTTCTCTTGACAATCGGTTTGCTCTCGTCTACGCTTAATAAAGCAATCGCTTCGTATAACAAAACTCTTCTTACGGATAGTAAAATTCTTCTTCTCCTTCTTCAAATCTATGCATGCCCATAAACTGATACGAATTCATTTTGTGTAAATAAGGAATGTGAGTAGTGTATATAAAATGAGAGAGTTGTGTATAAAAATAGGTGAATTAGTGGGTATTTATAGGTAAAAAGTGGGTTTTTTTTTAAAAAGTTTTTTTTATACTACAAACGGTAACAAGCATGGAGGGGGCCCACGGAATTGTAAATTCACATATGTGAGTTTCTCACTACAAGGTCGAAATTATCAGTCGAAACTCACCATGATATTGGGTGTTTGTGTGGTGACTTCCCTGGGTGGGATGGAACTCGCGCGTGAGTTTCCAACTCACCAAGGTGAGTTTGCCAAAACTCACTACCATACCATGCAGCCTAAAGGATCCATTCTTCATAGTCAAGTGTTTAGCTTTTTAACATTACACATGTACGTGTTAGATCACAAAATGCAGTGCCGTCTCTAATTTTTAAAAAAATTTGAGGGCTCCGGACGAAATTACATATTGAAGCACTTTGAGCAAAACTGTTATATATAAAGTATCACCGTCTATAAGATATAATGCAAATTAATTATTAAAACGTTCATAATATAACTCATTTAAGATATTTTTTTCATCTAAATACATTTTTCTTCAAGAAAAATATGTGTACTCATGCAAGTAATTGTTAACGGGACAAATTTTAAGGCCCCTAAAATTTTTGAGGCCATGTATCATCGCTTACCTTGCAAATACTCAAAGACGACCCTGATAAAATGGACCACGTGCAACATACAACTTCTTAATACGTCTAGATTTGGTTATTGTATGCCATTTCAATACACAAGTCGAGGCATTATTGTTGATGATAACTGATTTATATATGGTTTATCTTGCTCATGCGTTGCACGACATCTAACTTTAGTTGGGTTTAATTTTATTTACTTTTACGAGAACGATAATTTTTGTTTTTCTCTCTTATATATACTTATTATATATAGTTTATATGTATATAATTCATATATTGACATACGAATATAGCTCTAACAAAACCAGGGACGGAACTTGAGCAGTTTTACGAGGGGGGCCGAGACGAAAATCATAATGTATATATACCAAAAAGAAAGACAAGAAATACGCGATAACTCACAAAATAGTTTAAGATTGGGAGAATGGGAGATTGAGAGGAGTTGCAGAGAGGGTTTTTAGTTGTTTCGTGTTTGGTAAAGAAACAAAATGTAAAAAAAGAAAATTAATTTGCATTTGACGTTAGTTTCGAGGGGGCAGAATGTAATTTTTTTCTAATGTATATCTACATAGTACAAAATTAATACTTAGAAAAAAAAAATTAGGGGGGCCACAACCCCCTTGGCCCTTTATATCTTCCGTCCATGAACAAAACTAAGGTCAAAATAATTTAAGACAAATAGCTACGGTGCAAATATGTTTCATTATACTAATTGATATTTTAGTTTGCGTATTTGTTCAACGTGTCATGGTTCAACAATAATTCTAATTAGATAATTGAAATAATTTTAAAAAAGTTGTAATAATAACTATGATTATTGTAAGAAAAATCAAGATATTGTTAACCAAATGACAAAAAATAGCTTAGATACATAATGTATACCGTTTTTTCGTTGCGACAGGATTAAAATAGGTTTGTATGATAAAACTGTAGTGTAATTATGAATCAAGTTTTAACTTATATAAAAAATTGTTGAAAGTAAAATATTGTAAAAGTATAAAGTTATAACTAAAATTATGAAAAGGATAGGAGTGATGCAAATTAAAATTTTAATAAAGTAGGGTAAAAGCCATAAATTATCAACGTACTTTCCAAAATTTCCCGACTTAAACCCTTTACTTTTTTATTAACACTGAAACTCACGTACTTTCAAATTTTTAACCGACTTGAACAAAACGTTTGTACCGTTAGTAATTATGTGGCAACGTTAGTCCATTTAGCTAACGATCACTTTGCATCGTTAGTCCTTTTAACAATAATTTTCTTTATATGATTTTCTTTATACGAATTTTTATGTTTTCGCTCGTTTTTTTACGTTTTTGTCCCTTTTTTACAATTTCGTCTGGTTTTTTACATTTTCGTCTGTTTTTTTGCGTTTTCGCCTTTCTTTTACGTTTCGTCCGTTTTTTACGTTTTCGTCCAGTTTCTTAGGCTTTCGCACGTTTTATTACGTTTTCGTCCCTTTTTTTACGATTTCGTCTAGTTTTACGTTTTCGTTTGTTATTTTACGCTTTAGCACGTTTTTTTACGTCTTCGTTCGTTTTTTACGTTTTCGTCTGGTTTTTTAAATTTTCGTATGTTTTTACGTTTTCGTCTATTTTTTACGTTTTCTTTCGATCTTTTAAGTCAGTTTTTTACGTTTTCGGCTGTTTTCTTACGTTTTCGTACGATTTCAACCGTGTTCGTACGACTTCGTCTGTATTTTATGTTTTTTTACGTTTTGTCTGTTATTTTACGTTTTTTTACGTTTTCGTACGATTTAAAAAATGAACGAAGATTTAAAAAAAATGTGCCAAAGCGTAAAAGAACAAAACTTTTACGTTTTCGTACGATTTAAAAAAACGTGCGAAAGCGTAAAAGAACAAACGTAAAAAACGGTTTCGCATGTTTTGTTCTTTTACGCTTTCGCACGTTTTTTAAACCTTCGTTTATTTTTTTAAATCGTACGAAAACTTAAAAAAACGTAAAATAACAGACGAAAACGTAAAAAAACATAAAATACAGACGGAAACGTAAAACTCGATGAAATCGTAAAAAACGGACGAAAACGTAAAACAACAGACGAAAACGTAATAAAACGTACGAAAGCGTAAGAAACCGGACGAAAACGTAAAAAACGGGCGAAAACTTAAAAAACGGGCGAAAACGCAATAATAACAGACGAAATCGTAAAAAAACGGACGAAAACGTAAAAAATCATTTAAAGAAAATCATATAAAGAAAATTATTGTTAAAGGACTAACGATGCAAAGCGGTCGTTAGCTAAATGGACTAACGTTGCCACATAATAACTAACGGTACAAACGTTTGGTTCAAGTCGGTTAAAATTTTGAAAATACGTGGGTTTTGGTCTTAATAAAAAAGTAAAGGGTTCAAGTCGGGAAATTTTGAAAAGTACGTTAGTAATTTGTGGCTTTTACCCTTAAAAGTAACATGTTATAAAAGTATATGGTTAAATATGAAAATTTTATAGTGAGCAGCAATGAATAGTGTTTGGTTTGTAAATTGATAGTAACGAGAATTTCCACTCGCGCGTCGTCGCGGAGCGTCTGTATACAATCACAATGCACGCAATGTAGAATTCAGTTTTTCCTGATATGAGATTGTTAGGATTATGAAAATACATGTAAAAGACTCGGTCACCCCGTGTTATATCTAGCATAGGTTAGCTCATAGTCTTAGTTTTAATCGTTTAGTTACCGTACGACTTATGGTGTTGGACCGGGTCTTTACCCACTTGTTAGCCCACTCCATGGCCCATTTAAGGGCACCAAAACACTTGTAGAAATCTCCCTTTCCAGCCATGGGAAGGGGTTGGTTGTTCATTTGATAATACGCACACTTAAAGGTGTTTTCTCTCACTAGACTAGTCACTTTATCTCTCTAGAAATTTGGCCAACCCATCATTCCTAAGCTTGTATTGTGATATCCAATCTACTATAATTGGTATCAAAGCCCATGGGATGATTAGATAGATTGTGTGTGCGTTTTCTTGGTTAGTTTAGATCCAAAGTTATGGATGATCAAATGCGTATGCTTATTCAAAATCGTAATAAAACGGAGGAAAATCTTAAAAAGGAACTTCATTCTTTCAAGTTACAACTTAAGTCAACTATGGAAAACAATAAGATAATTAAAGAAACTGTAACGACTTTGAAACAAGAGTTTAAACAGAAAGAGTCAAAATTCCTGACTGATTTTTCCAATCTGAAACACCTTAACGATAAACTTGAGAATAAGCTTCACTCACAAGATCAATCCATTCAAACTGTCCATATGATGTTAAATCCTACTCAGGTGTATGATCAAAAGACTAAAACTGCACTAGGTGCCCAGAACCCTTTTTACCTCAGACAGGCCAAAAAGGCCCAACCGGCACTATATGATGGTGATGAACTTCTTAAGCCTCATCATGTGCCGGTAATTGTATCAACGTCTGAGGAAGAACTAGAGTTAGCTGAAGCTACTAGGAATAAACTGCATGTGAAAATGAATGACTCTGTCTGTGTGGAAAAGAGGGTTAACATTACGCCTCCTAACTACTCAAAAGAAAATTTCATGGAAGTTTTACCCCTCAGACTCAATGACACTGAGCAAGTATTTTTGATCCTTAGATCTGCAAACGAAAGGCCAAAGAGGTAAAGGCCAATGCAACACCCCTGCCTGTCCTACACCTGCGACCGTGTAAATCCTCCCAATACACTTGCCCATCTGGGTCCCTAGATTTGCTTCTAACTACAAGTCAAGTAAATATTGGTCTGTATGTAATTACTCAACTATTTTGGGATTTTGAGAAAACTTGTAAAAAGCGTATCACACCAACGGGCATAACTGAAGGGGAAAGGGGTTTTGAACAAACAAAAAGGTGTTACTTAACCGAAGTAATTCCATTTTTCAATCTACTCAAAGAACATTTTGAAGGAATTCAAAAATCTCTAGTCACTGAAGTTAGGGCAATGAAAGCCGTTTTTGAAAATTTGGAAGCCGAAGTGGACCAGAATGAGACAGACTTACGGAGTGGTGAGATTGAACGGAAAAACCTTCTCATCACCAATGAGAACTTAGTTGCTGAATGTTTGTCCAAAGATGTGTTTTATACTGCAACGGATTCTGTACTAAACGTGTCTAGATTTTCTGACATGCATGATGCTTTCACTAGTGCTCAGAAACGTATTGCCGACCTTGAATCTGAAAATTTTAATCTGAGAAACAAGATTCAAAATGATGATCATGACTCAATGATAAAACATTTCTCCAAACTTGAAGTTGAACACTTCAACTTACAATTAAAGTATCAAAATCTCTAAAGACGTTTGGAAACAAAAAACCAGTGACAATCCTCGGATGCTCCTTCATTTGATTCACTTTTTGTGATTGGGAAACTAAATGAACAGATTCAAAGTCGAGGCAATACGATTCGTGAATTAAAGGAGAAAATCTCTCGCTTAACAAAGAAAAATAGTGATACAGATCCTACTTTTGACCTTAAGGCTTTAGTTTCTCAGAACAAAGATTTAACTGCAAAGCTCAATGCCCTTCACGATCTCAATGAATGCTTTAGGGCAGAAAATGCAAAAGTTAAGCAGCATTATAAGGAGTTGTATGATTCAATTAAAATAACGCGTGCCAAAACCACTGACCAGAACAACTCTTTGTTATCTGAAATTGAACACCTTAAGGATCAACTTAAAGAGAATTCCAAATGTGTCACTATACCTGATTGTAAACCTAAGGTGCTGGCTCCTGGTAGATATCCTATAGATGTTGAACCAATTCCCCCTCGACTCAAGAAGAATCGGGAAGTGCATCTACACTATATCAAACGCCTTAAGGAAAATGTAGAAACCCTTCGTGAAATAGTAGAGGATGCTAAGGTAGAAAGACCATTGGATACCTCTCTTGCATCTGCTTGCCGTTACACTAAACACTCTCAGGAGCTGTTAGAATATGTAATAGGCACGTGTCCTAAAGACTTTGGCCCTCGCAATAAACAAAATGCCTCTACCAATTCACTTAGGAAAAAGGGAGTTACTTTTGTCAAACCACATGAAACCTCGACTCATAACACACCACCACAAGTTGAGCACCAAAAAATAAATTCGACTAACGTTCCTGGAATTCCCTCTACAGGAGTAAAAGGTGCCTCAGCAGCTAGCAGGTCAAAGCCTAGGAGCAATACAAAGAAAGATAGGACCTTGCCAGCTAAAAGTGCCTTGAAACAAGTAGAAGCCCATTCTAGGATGAATAAGTCGAATGAGAAACATAAGAATCGTGTTGATTCTAGTATTAGCTATAAGCGTACTGTAATTAATTCGAATTCTAATACTTCTTGCAAAACTTGTAACAAATGCTTAATTTCTGTTAATCATGATCAATGTGTTGTGCGTTCTGAGATGTGTGTGAAGCAATCCTCTGCCACTAAAGTGTGGCGGGTTAAGCAAGTTAAGCAAGTTTGGAAGGCCACAGGGAAATTGTTTACCACCATCGGCCATCAGTGGCGACCCACTGGCAGACTATTACCTTTAGGAGATCAGTGGCCTTTAACTAGGAATACCCCACCTAAGGTCTTGCCTACAAAACAATGGAAGCCCACTGGTAGACTTCTCCCGTTAGGAAGACAGTGCCCCTTAGTTAGGCCTACTGCTCTTAAGTGTGACTCTATGCCAGCGGATCCACAGGAAACTATTGCCCCTGTAGCAGATAATCTTGCGTACACTAACCAACCGGACCCCAATTGCAATTGGGGATCCAATGTATCCAAATCTCCATTTTTGCCTTTGTTCAAATGCAGGTTGTACAGATCGTTCTCTGGTATTTGGACTCAGGCTGCTCAAAACATATGACTGGAGATCGCTCACGGCTCAAGAATTTCGTGAAAAAGTTTATTGGGACTGTTCGATTCGGAAACGACCATTTTGGTGCAATTATGGGATATGGGGATTATGTCATTGGTGACAGTGTAATTTCCAGGGTATACTATGTAGAAGGGCTTGGACACAACCTTTTCTCTGTCGGTCAATTTTGTGATTCAGATCTTGAAGTTGCCTTCAGAAAGCACACATGCTTCGTCCGAGACTTAGATGGTGTCGACCTTATTAAAGGAAGTCGTGGTACGAACTTATACACCATTTCTGTTGAAGATATGATGAGGTCCTCTCCCATTTGCTTACTGTCTAAAGCCTCCAAGAACAAATCCTGGTTATGGCATCGTCGCCTGAATCACTTAAACTTTGGCACCCTCAATGATCTAGCTCGTAAAGATCTTGTTAGAGGTTTACCTCGGTTGAAGTTTGAAAAGGATCATTTGTGTTCTGCATGCCAACTTGGAAAGAGCAGGAAAGCTACCCACAAACCCAAGACGATTAACACCATTACGGAAGTTTTACACACTCTTCACATGGATTTATGCGGGCCGCTAAGAGTGCAGAGTATAAATGGGAAGAAATACATTTTGGTAATAGTCGATGACTATTCCAGGTTTACATGGGTGAAGTTTTTGAGATCCAAGGATGAGACTCCCATTTTTGTAATCAATCTGTTAAAACAACTTCAAGTCGGTCTCAACAAAACAGTCTGGTTCGTGCGGACTGATAATGGCACCGAATTCGTTAATAAAAATTTGACAGATTACTATGAAGGCGTTGGCATTACCCACGAGAAGACCGTTCCTAGAACTCCTCAGCAGAATGGTGTTGTCGAAAGACGTAACCGCACTCTTGTTGAAGCGGCTAGAACTATGTTGATATTCTCGAAGGCTCCATTGTTTCTGTGGGCAGAAGCTGTGGCTACTGCTTGTTACACCCAAAACCGATCCCTTATACATACTCTCCACGATAAAACCCCATACGAACTTGTGCATGACAAGAAACCGGATCTTTCGTTTCTTCGTATTTTTGGGGCTCTCTGCTACCCAACAAACGACAGTGAAGATCTGGGTAAATTGAAGGCTAAAGCAGACATTGGGTTTTTTGTCGGTTACGCACCAAACAGGAAGGGTTACCGAATCTACAACAAACGAACCCGACAAATAATGGAAACTATTCACGTTACATTCGATGAGCTGACGGCTCCTGTACACTCGAGTTCAGGACCCGATCCTAACCTTTTGACGCCTGGACCTATAAGTTCAGGGCTCGTACCTAATTCTGCTCCTGCTATTCCGTATGTACCTCCCACCAATAAAGATTTGGAGCTGCTGTTTCAACCGATGTTTGATGAATATTTTGAGACTCCAACGGGTGATCATCAGATGCCTCATGTCCCCGTAGCTCCAACCCCGTCCATTCCAACCAGTCCATCAGTATCTGTCTCCTTTGATCACGATGCACCATCAGGCAGTCATTCACCATCATCCTCGGCTCATCAATCATCTTCGGTACATCACGGTGTTGCAACTGAGCATTCTTTTGAAGTCAATCCGTTTGCTGAAACTGAGCACAAACCATTTGTTAATGTGTTCGCCCCAAACCTGAACTCTGAAGCATCATCTTCTGAGATAATCACGATTACTACACCCAACCAATCCACTCAAAGACTGTGATCGTTTTTCTAATGAAATGAGCTCTAAATTTCAAATTTCGATGATGGGTCAAATATCCTTTTTCTTAGGCTTACTAATTTCTCAGAATCCTAGAGGCATTTTCATAAATCAATCTAAATACGCTAATAAGATTTTAAAGAAATTTGATCTTCATAAAAGTGACCTTGTTGATACTCCCATGGTGGAGCGAACAAAACTGGATGAGGACCTCTCAGGGATCCCTGTTGACCAGACCCAATATCGCAGTATGATTGGATCCCTGATGTATCTCACGGCCAGCAGATCTGACCTTGTTTTTGCTGTGTGCATGTGTGCTAGATATCGATCTAAGCCCACTAAAAAGCACCTTGAAGCAGTTAAACGAGTCTTTCGGTATCTCCAAGGATCCATAAATATGGGTCTTTGGTATCCGAAAGACACCGCCATGGCACTAACAGCATACGCAGACGCAGATCATGCAGGTTGTCAAGACACTCGAAGAAGCACATCTGGTAGTGCTCAGTTCCTTGGTGATAAGTTAGTTAGCTGGTCATCAAAGAAGCAAACTAGCACGTCCATCTCGTCTACAGAGGCTGAATACATCGCGATGTCTGGTTGCTGTGCCCAAATCCTATGGATGCGGTCTCAATTATTGGATTATGGCTTTGCATACAATCACATCCCTCTGTATTGTGACAACAAGAGTGCCATAGCTCTATGCTGCAACAACGTCCAGCACTCCAGGTCTAAACACATCGACATCCGACATCATTTCATCAGAGAACAAGTAGAGAAGGGAGTGGTTGAGTTGTATTTCGTGAGGACAGAGTATCAACTGGCGGATATATTCACTAAGGCACTGCCCAGAGAACGATTTGAATTCATTCTCCCGCGGCTTGGCATGAAGAGTATGAAGCCAGAGACACTCAAACGTCTTCAGGATGATAAGGATGAGTAACGGATTTGCTTCAAGTATCCTATGTAAATATGTACATATTCATCATCAAAAAGAAAATACAAAAATATAAAACCCACAAAAAAAAATAAATAAATAATAATAGTTTTCCAAGACATGTCTTCCGTTTATCGATAACATTTACGGACCTAGAAATGTCATTCAATAATGACACGGGCCTTTAAATGAAGCTCGAACGGAAGTTCAAACTTTTCAAAACATGTCTAAATGGCTTGCAGTTATTTCAGACTGCAACCCGGTTTTCAAAATGAGGAAAGCTCGTCGCCAAAAAGACGGTTGTTCCTAACAACGGGTGATTCAGTTCTCCCAGGCATGGATTACTTTATATCCGTGCATCCTCGATCTAATGTACGCTTCAGTGCATTATTTCTTGATTAAGAAGAGAAGTCTTCTTTTATCCTCATAATTTTTCCGTCTATGATTCTTCAGAAAATTATTTGGATGTCACATGGTGGTTTAATCTTGTCTTTTGAAAATCAATCGGACTTGAATTTCATAAAATTTGACACTCAATCAACAACTACAGCTCTTTAAATAGAAAACGGGTCATTGATTGAGGGGGAGAGTATTGTTCAAATTTATGACATCTAACGGGCATCTTAACACAGTGTATACATAATTGAGATAGGTTTGATAACTAAAGGGGTTATGGTTTAAGGGGGAGTTAAACTTGAGTTAACTCAACAAGGGCCAAATGTGTCAGGTATATGCAAGTATAGGGTCTTATGTGCTATTTGCTAATTGTATCCTAGGCTTATAAAATATAAAGGACCAATTGTGCCACTTATGCAATTTAATCAATCCCTTAGTAGCTATTAAACCTAAATGAAAAGAAATAAGAAAAGGAGGGGTCAAGCTTGCCAATAGATGAAAGTATTACCTAGTATAAATGGGAGTTGCGTTTTGACCTGGTCAAACCTATCAAAAATATTAGTCAAACCTTTTACTTTCTCTCTCAAACTCAAAACACAACCACCGTTGCGATTTGCCTGTCCTGAAATAATTTTTTGTGATTTTTCGCCTAGGTAATTCTTGGTTTTAGCTCGTCATCATTTTAATATGTTGTATCTATAACATCGTAGCTTAAAACTCATTGAATCTCGTGTTATGTAGATTTTCGAGCTCATTCGTCATCAAAAAACTAGGTTAGTGTTTGTAAGTGTGTTTTGATTGTTGGGATAGCACTAGTATACACAAATGATGCCTCGTTGATGTTGTGTTAGTTCCCCCAATTGCTAATTTATTGTCCTTGAGATTTTCGCATTTAGGTTGACTTTTTAAGTCAAAATAGTGCTAGTATGTTATGTGTGGTGACCCCTTGGTGGTGTTAATAAGTTTAGTGAGTATTGTAGATCGTATGTCAAGATGTGCCTAAGTATTTGAACCCCTGATTTGTAAGTATGAATCTGCGCTTGTGAAGCATTCTTGGTTGCGTTTTGGTTAGGATTTCTTGGTTGAGGTTTGCTTAGAAATTCTTGGTTGCGTTTTGCGCAACAAATTCCTGCCTGCGTTTTGCTCAAATGTTATAGGTTGCGTTTCGCCTTAATACTCTTGGTTGCGTTTTACTTAGATGTTAGTTATTGCGTTTTGCCTTAAGTGCTCTTCGTTGCGTTTTGCTTGATTGTTGTTGGTTGCGATTTGATAAGGAAAACTTGGTTGCGTTTTGTTTGTAGAATTCTTCGTTGCGTTTTGTCTGTATGATCCTTGTTGCGTTTTGTCCGTTGATATGCTATTGCGTTTTGAATATTAAATATTAACAGGAACAAAACGCAGTCATTGCGTTTTGTATAGAAGACACTTAAAATATTTAAATAGTAAAACCCCTATTTCAAAAATTTCTTAAATGGTTGCGTTTTGCTTATTTTAAATATAATAGTGCTTGCGTTTTGATTGTTGCGTTTTGCCTAGTGCGTTTGGTGTGATTGCGTTTTGCTTTTACTGCGTTTTGACTAGTTTTCTAATAAAATAATCATTGCGTTTTGGATCCTGAGTATTCTACTGATTGCGTTTTGCTTATTGTAACGTATCCCTTGCGTTTTGTCTCTCATTGCTTGTAAATTGTTATCGGGTCTTGTGGTTTAGTCATTGTGTTAAGTCTTCTCTTACAAGAGTCAACTTCCGTTGCCTCAAGAGTTGACTTTAATTATTGACCTTCACCATAATATGATCTAGGTGTCCTTTCCCTAGATATAATCCATAACTGATTAACTCCTATCTGTATGCCCATCGTTCTGTGAATGTGACTGCGCAGATATAATGGCTAATGTTAATGCTCCGGTTGAACAAGCACCTGCTGTGGCACCACCCACTCGCACTAATGAACAAATCTTGCCTCGTATTAGATGGGTGCCAATAGGGAAAGGCAACTGCTATCTGGATGCTGAAAAGTCACAAAGCAACCCAATCTACAAGATTACGGTGGACATTCTGAAGCATACCAACTTCTTCAGAGCGTTTACCGCCTCTTCAACAATACCAGCTATCTATATTCAGCAGTTCTAGGATACTATTTGCTATGACAGAACCGACGGGGGTTACAAATGTCAACTGGATGAGTAATGGCTCAACCTCACTAAAGACACACTCAGAGATGCTCTTCGGATCATGCCAGTCAACAACAACAAGGCTTTTTCTTCCCCTCCAACTCAGGATACTCTTATCAACTTTGTCAACGGTCTAGGTTATCCAAAAGAAGACAAACACTTATCTAATGTCGTCACTAATGACATGTTCTAACCGTGAAGGGCACTCACAACAATCATTAATCTGTGCCTTACGGGCAAGACTTATGGGTTTGAAAGGCCAAGAGCTCTAGTGTTGCAGATCCTTTGGGGCGTCATCAATCGAGCTCATATCGATTATGCGAAAAGGATGTGGGAAGAATTCACTCAATCCATCCATACCTTCACGGAAGACAAAAAGAATCTGGCACAACACACTCAGGGAAAGAAGAAAGCCACTCTCATTGTGATCCCAAGTGTGAGGTTCACTAAACTGATTATCTTTCACCTGCAACGCAAGCACAAGTTCCATCCAAGACCAGAGTCTCCCCTTCATTTGCCGACTGAAGAACCCATTCTAGGATATCTCAAATTCAGTGCCAAAGGAACCAAAAGGGAAGTGTTTGGGATGCCTATTCCGAATGAACTCATCACTGATAACATTCGAGGAGCAGATTACTACAATGCTTATCTGAAGAAAGTAGCCAAGCACCACAGATATCTTGTTGGTGAAGAAGTTAGCGATCCTGACTCTCCTGCACCAAAACCCGTAAAATCAACCAAGCCCAAGATAACCAAGCAAACTAAACCTGTAGCACCTAAAGCAGCAACCAAGAAACCTCAGCCAGCACTAACCAAGCCTAAGGAAATCTCAGCAGCTGGTCGATGAGTTTGTTAATGAGGGTATTCCATTGACTGAACCTGGGTTTGGTGACTTAGAAGCGGATACGCAAAGGACTATTGAAGAAAGTCTGAAGGATGCTCACGGTGCACATCGGGGTCCTCTCCCACCTGTGGTGTTCAGGGAAATTGACACTGGAAAGTATTAGCCACTTCCAAAGGTAGAGGGAAAAGGAAAGGAGAAAGTCGGTGCTGAGCAAGCTGCTCGGGTTCTACTCAATCTTCAAACTCCAAAGGAAAAGAGCCCAACTAAAAAATACATCTTTCAAAGACGTACTTCAGCACCAACTGAACCCTCGGGTCATGACAAATCATCGTCCATGTATGTTGAACTAGGCTTGACTGAAAGTGACACGGAATTAGATGAGGAAGTGCCTCCTGTAGTTAAAAGTGGTGCTCCAGACGAAGGCCAGGCTGGACCAAACCCTGGTATACAAGATGAAGGCCAGGCTGGACCAAACCTTGAACACACAGATGCTGAGGCCACTGACGCTACAAGTCAACCACAACCGGGACAAATGGATGAAGAGTTCACCGCCACTGCATACCCTAACATTCAGGAGAATCTTAAGCTGACGGTTGATGATCCGGTGTTTCCCGAGGAGCCTGCCAGCTCTACAGGGACGTTGTCTTCTCTACAACACTTAGCCAAAGACTTCAGCTTTGGCGATCAATTCTTTAATGATAAACCCCCAGAAGCCAATAATGAGAAGGCAACAGCAGATACAGAAGCTAAATCAATGGTGTCCGTCATAATCCATCAAGACACCTCTGCTATCCCTCCTATAACTTCACCGGTGATTGATTTCGTGTCTGTACCCGATTCTCCCACTGTGCATCGGCCTTTACCAACCACCACAACCGCAACTGCAACAACAACAACAACAATTATGACAACCATTCCTCTACCACCTCAGCCACAATAAGTTTCCTTAGATTCCATCTTAATCAACCGCCTAAGAGAACTCGAACAACATATCGCGGATTTGGTAGATGCGAACCAAGCCTTGGAGGAAAGATTAGACAAACATGGGTCCAGACTGTACAGGTTGGAGAATCAAGATATTCCCAATCAAGTAAGCAAAGCTGTTGATGAAATAGTCACAGATGCTATTGACTGGGCCATGCACGTACCACTCAGGGAGCGCTTCAGAGATCTGCCAGAAGCTGATATGAATTAAATTCTTCACAACCGAATGTGGGAATCCAAATCCTACAAACTCATGAAGATCACATGACGCTGTACGAGGCTCTGGAGAAGTCTATGGCCTGAGATAACAGAGACCAGCTCCTGTCTGACTTAGCTGAAGTAAGGAAAAAGAAGAAAAAGAGACAGGGCTCACCTAAAACACCATATAGCTCTCCACCTCATCCTCCTCCTCCTTCACCACCACCAGCAGGTCCCTCTGGAACTTCAGGAGCCTTTGGCGTTTCTAGGTTGTATCAATCACCACCTCCTCCTACACCTCCATCCAACACTCAGGGTGGTTAGTCTACAAGCACCGCTGCCCTCAACTGCTCAAAGACGGCTGCTTCAGCAAAATATACGGCTTGGACGATGACCGACACCACAATTAAGCCGTCGATCTCACCAATTCCTCAAGAACTTCATATGGGTGACGATACGACTGCAGACGAACAAGCATACTCATCTAGTGGTGAAGACGTTGGATGTGATCATATT